>JAJIBD010001425.1:52500-55499 GCA_021461705.1 Cryptotis parvus | reverse complement strand
GGAGTAAGGAAAGCCTCTTCAATAAGTGGTGTTGGGAAAACTGGGCAGCGACATGTAAAAGAATGAATTTGGACCTGTGTCTAACACCATGCACAAAAATCAGATCAAAATGGATTAAAGATCTCAATATCAGACTTGAATCCATAAAGTACATTGAAGAAAATATAGGAAAAAACCCTCCATGACATTGAAGCTAAAGGCATCTTCAAAGATGAAACATCACTAACAAAGCAACTAGAAGAAAAGATAAACATATGGGACTACATGAAACTAAAAAGCTTCTGCACCTCAAAAGAAACAGTGACTAAGATACAAAAAGCAGTCCACAGAATGGGAAAGAATATTCACCCAATACACATCCGATAAGGGGTTAATATCCAGGATATATCAGGCACTGGTAGAACTTTACAAGAAGAAAACAAACAACCCCATCAAAAAATGGGGGAGAAGAAATGAACAGAAACTTCAGCAAGGAAGAAATTCGAATGGCCAAAAAACATATGAAAAAATGCTCATCATCACTAATCATCAGAGAGATGCAAATCAAAACAACAATGAGATACCACTTTACACCACAGAGACTGGCACACATTCAAAAGAACAAGAACAACAAGTGCTGGCGTGGGTGTGGGGAAAAGGGGGACACTCATCCATTGTTGGTGGGAATGCTGGCTGGTACAGCCTTTCTGGAAAACAATATGGACTTTCCTCCAAAGACTAGAAATTGAACTCCCATTTGACCCAGCGATACCACTCCTGGGAATCTACTCTGGGAAGCCAAAAATACGCAGCGGAAACACCATCCCTACTTTTATGTTCATAGCAGCATTATTCACAATAGCCAGAATCTGGAAGCAACCAGAGTGCCCGAAAATCGATGACTGGATAAAAAGCTTTGGTACATCTACACAATGGAATACTATGCAGCTGTTAGGAAAAAATGAAGTTATAAAATTTGCCTATAAATGGATGGACATGGAGAAGATTATGTTGAGAGAAATTAGCCAGAAGGAGAGAGACAGATACAGAATGACTGCATTTATCTGCATAACATAAATATATAGGTACATATTATGATACCAATATCCAAGATCAAGTGAAACATATATCAGGAGGTCCTGTCAAAGGTGGAAAATATCACAAACGTGTGGGATTCAGAGGCTAGGTAAGACAGAAATGGAACAGTGTGCTGACAATTGTTGAGGGTACTAATGCCATCCTAGAACTGAGCATTAAATAGAGGCAAAAAGATACACATGACAACCCTTTAATGTACGTTCTGTAATTCATAGTCTGGAGGGGGAAGGAAAAGAGAAAGAGAGAGTAATGGAAAGAAATCAAGAACCTGCCATGGAGCAGGGCTGGGGGAGGGGAGGGAACCGGGGATGTTGGTGGTGGGAGATGGGCACTGGTGGCGGGATGGGTGCTGGAACACTGTATTACCAAAACCCAAATATGAACTTTTTAATTGTATATCTTTGTAATTTTAAAAATAAAAAAAAATTAAAAAAAATAGTTGCAAAAATTATTCCTTTAATGTTAAATATTTTGATAAATTGTACAAACAGAAACAAATATTTTGTGGAAAAGAAATTTCAATGAAAGTTTCACTCAATAGAAACCATACAATTTGAGATTATTTTTCAATGTAATGCTGTCAATAATAAAACTGGGAAATATGTCTAGTGATGAGGGGCATGATGGGGGATTTTCTCCACTTAATTATTTCCTGAGATTTTCAACCTAGGAGTTACGCATACAAACTATAAATGTTCTTGCTACAACTTGTAACAAACCTTTTGTAATTGGATAATAGAAAATTATGGGGAAAAAAAACAAATCATTTCAATGCGAAAACTGGGGAGCCAGTACAGCACTCATCTACCAAATACTATAGCGCCCTCAGGCGCCTTCAATAAGTGCTTTACCAGTTGTATTTTTATTGCAAATTTTCAAAATACCTGTCTTTTTTATTAATATAATATTTAGATAATATGAATCCTAAATTATTCATTGCATTGCTTAAATTTAATCAAATATTTTAGACCAAAATTGAAACTTTAAGTATAAATATTCATTTCTCAAAATCCTTAAAATTATTGGTTCATTTCCCTTGCATCCTACCTTTTTTAAACTTCTTAACTCACCCTCCTTATGTTTTTTCCCTCTGGGTACAATATGAATAGTAAATATTAAAAACTAGTTTAATGATCCCCCATCTCTCAATATGCATAAGGCAATGCAATGTACAACCTTGTTATTAAAATAGCACCCAGATATCTAATTTTATGCTGAGCACTATTCCAACTAAGGATCTTTTCTGACACTTACATAAAGCTGTATCCTTTCCAGATAGTCACTGTGCCATTCACATGTGAAGATGGTGATATAGAACTTTGTAAAACAAATAACTTTACCAGCACTAGAATGTCACGTAGCACAAAAGGAGATGGCAAATAGCCCAGCGGGTAGGGCGTTTGCCTTGCACACAGCTGGCCCATGCCGGCCCGGTTCGATCCCTGGCATCCCATATGGTCCCCCGAGCACCACCAGTAGTAATTCCTGAGCGAAGAGCCAGGAGTAACCCCTGAGCATCGCCCGGTGTGGCCCAAAAAAGCAAAAAAAAAAAAAAAAAGTGATGGTTCAGTGTTATAAGAGATGAATAAATTCAGTGGATTTGATTTCTTCTATGTTTTATATTAAGAGAAAATAAATGCAAAGCAACCCGTAGTCATGACTATCCACAACAGAAAATATTTCAATATATCACCCATTTGTGTACCCAGTTATCTTCTGCATATTGCCCGTGGAAATATAGCACCAGGGGTTCTAAAAGGACTTATGAACTTGAATTCAGCGATTATACACCAATAATGGTCTAAACAATAATGAGATAATTAGTGAAAAAAAATTCATTGAGTTATTAAGGGCCATTTTTAATGCATTTCTATACAATAAAATATGATTTTTGGTCGTTCCAAATCTTTGAACTGTTTTGC
>JAJIBD010001425.1:0-47500 GCA_021461705.1 Cryptotis parvus | reverse complement strand
AGAAAGAAAGAAAGAAAGAAAGAAAGAAAGAAAAGAAAGAAAGAAAGAAAAGAAAGAAAGAGAAAGAAAAAAGAAAGAAAGAAAGAAAGAAAGAAAGAAAGAAAGAAAGAAAGAAAAAGAAAGAAAAAGAAAGAAAGAAAGAAAGAAAGAAAGAAAGAGAAAGAAAGAAAGAAAGAAAGAAAGAAAGAAAGAAAGAAAAGAAAAAGAAAGAAAGAAAAGAAAGAAAAAAGAAAGAAAGAAAGAAAGAAAGAAAGAAAGAGAAAAAGAAAGAAAGAAAGAAAGAAAGAAAAGAAAGAAAGAAAAAGAAAGAAAGAAAGAAAGAAAGAAAGAAAGAAAGAAAAGAAAGAAAGAAAGAAAAGAAAAAGAAAGAAAGAAAGAAAGAAAGAAAGAAAGAAAGAAAGAAAGAAAGAAAGAAAGAAAGAAAGAAAGAAAGAAAGAAAGAAAGAAAGAAAGAGAAAAAGAGTCAGGAGATGACTAAAGATCATATGGACCTCATGACTTCACAAAGGGGGTGGGTGTGTCTGTAGAGCTTTGGGCCAATGGTATAGTAGTATAAAGAGCAGTAGTACTTGCACTATTTGTAGTATGGGAAATGAAGCACATGGTACATTAGCACTTGGGTTGACCTGGGACAAGTGGGAAAGAATGGCATACCCATGGGTGGGAGACCACTTTATCTGTGACTTGGGGAAACAAACTAAGGCTTCTTTAAGTTTCTGATTATACCAATTCACACAAATGTGAAATAATATATTATTATGGCTTTAGTTTGCATTTTCCTAAAAGTAAGAAATAATTCTTATTTTTTATGATGTTGGATATCTGATTAGCTGCATGGTTTATAAAAGACTCCAAACATTTTCAATATGGTATATGAATAAGCCAGGCCACTGAAAACTTGGAGGGTCATTTCCTCTCTTTTTGACCTATTATGTTCCTCTTTTAAGTTACATTTTATTTTATTTTGGACTCTATAGTTTACAAACTGTACTTAGTAAGGTAATTAAATTTTGATTAATTAAATTTTTTATTAATTTAAAAAAAATTACTTATTAAAATTTAATTTTTTAATTAAATGAAATTTTAATTTAAAAAATTTTAGTACCACACCCTCCTGGTTTGATGCCAGGCATACAATATGATCCCTGGAGTATGGAGTACCACCAGGAATAATTCCTGACTGCAGTGCCAGGAAAAACCCTCAGCATTGCTGGGTGTGACTCAAGAAACAAATAGGTGTGTGTATATATATGTATATATATGTATATATGAAAGCAAAGGATATGACTCAGCAATAAAAGTACAGTGCCATGTGTATGAAGCCTTGGTTTATCTCTCACTGCAAAAGAGAATCTTTTATTTATTTTTTTTTGCATTTTGGATTACACGCAGCAATGCTCTGGGGTTACTCCTGACAGTGCTCCAGGGACCACATGAGATGCCAGGGATGAAACTCAGGTTGGGGCGTGTGCAAGGCAAACACTCTACCCACTGCGCTATTGCTCAGGCCCCTACGTTTTTTTTAATTTCACTTTTGATCCCTTCATAAATCTCCTTGTAAACTTTATGTTTTTGCAGAGGGGTGAAGAGGCAATGCACCTGGCAGTGCTCAGGACTTACCCCTGACTTCACTCTCAGGGATCACTCCTAGCGGAGTTTGAGGGACTAAATAGGTTTCCAGCAAGCAAACTTCAGTCAGCTGCATGCAAAGCAAGCTTCCTACCCACTATACTATTTCTTTGGTCCTTTTTTTGTGTTTTCTAATTTACCTTGTTATTTGATCACTAAAGAAGACTCAAGGTGTTGCAGGTGTGGCCGCGTGCCAGGCTGCATCGGCAAGTGGCAGACAGGAGACAGGCTTGTCTACACCCAGGGCTCTGCCCCATGGGCCCTGGATGGTTGATGGTCTGACATAGGAAAAGACAAGACTGGGGCTCCTGGGATGAACCCAGAGCCACAGCAGAGCCTGGCAAGCTACCCATGGTGTATTTGATATGCCAAAACAGTAACAATAATGAACCTCATTCCCAATGAATGGAGCCGTTACTAGAGGCCACTTGAGCAAATCTATGAAGAACGGAAGACAAGTGATACAAGTGAAGTGATACCACACCCTCCACCAACGTATCCATTTTCTCCCACCAGTGTCCCTATGTCCTCTCCCCAGTCCCTCCCTATGGCAAGCTTCCTACTAAGATAACCTTGCATATACCATTGGCTTAGAGCATATTTTTATTAACCAACAAGTATTCTTTCCATCCTATATATGATCATTCTGTGTCTGTTCCTTTCCTTCTGACCGACTTCACTCAGCATGATATTCTCCAGCTCTATCCACATAGGAGAAAATTTCATCATTTAACTTTTTCTTATAGCTTAGTAGTTCTCCATTGCGTATATTTTTAACAATTGAGTTTTTACATTTAGTAGTAATTTCAACATATCGCAAGTTTCTGAAACCATAAGAATTTTGGGGTCAGATAGTCTAACAATTTTATTTGGAAGCAATACAAACATTTGCATTTGGACATGGAAACCTTCAGTCCTTACTACAATTTTAGATACACATGAAAGAAGACTTTTTATTTCTTTTGTGATTTAATAATAATACTTCTAATAATATAATAATAAATCTAATAATATATAACTTTTTATTATTTCAAATAACTATGTCTTTGGATTTATTGTTTTAGTTTCCATTTTATTAATTTCAACTCTAAATTTTATGTTTTACTTCCTTCTGATTTCTTTGAGTGTTTTCAGTTGGCCTTTCTAGCTTTGGTTATTTCTGTGTGCCTTTGGTTATTTGTGTGTGCCTTTTCTTTCTTCCTAATGAGTGCTTGAATTGCTATAAATAATCTTTCCTCTTAATACCACTTTTGCTTTGTTGATATGTTTTGGTAGTTATCTCGTTTCATTTTTTCCAGGAATTACTTTTTTCCTTTCTAATTTTCCTCTATTACACACTGGATTTTTCAGGAGTGAATTCTTTAATTACTAGATGTCTATGGTTTTCCACGTTTCTGTTTGTGTCAAATTTTATCCTCAATACATATATATTATAGTGCCCCTATATAAGTCTTCTAAACCTACCTCTTCCATTTCTGTTTCCATAGCCAGTGTTACCTTGTTGAGCTTTTTGTTTAGTTGATCTAACCATAAATGTTTACTCTTAATATCTTTCTTCTATTTTCCTAACCTTACAAATTAG
This sequence comes from Cryptotis parvus, assembly GCA_021461705.1. Taxonomy (NCBI): domain Eukaryota; kingdom Metazoa; phylum Chordata; class Mammalia; order Eulipotyphla; family Soricidae; genus Cryptotis; species Cryptotis parvus. The sequence goes on along the minus strand of JAJIBD010001425.1, from coordinate 44,289 downwards.
TTGATTGAGCCCTTAATCAATTAGTTGCTTATCTTTGGGTCATGACAGAATTTGTTCCATGACCATGCTCTTAGCTTTTTATATTTCTCAGGACATTCAATTTGTCACATGTCTAGACCAGGACAGCTTACTCATGGCTTGCCCTGAGTCCATCCAGTCCTGCAATAGGACCCTCCTTTTTGGGGTGTAAGGAATTGAATCGATCTAAGGGCAGCTGAGGTTTTAAGTTAGAAAATATGACATATGCTTAGAAGTAACTATTTCAGAATCAATTAACTCCTATGTCACAAATGCATAGCCTTAACTGTCTTCCTGTGTCTATACAAAGGTCTTTGCTCTAGCATAAGAGCATGTAAACGGAAGGAGTACAACAACCTTTCAATTAAAATGCAAAACCCAGGACTGGCAAGTAGGAGACAGAGGGCTGCTAGCAAAGGGCTATCCAAAAAAAGGGAAGTGTTCAGATCTTTTGTTTGTTTGTTTGTTTGTTTTGTTTTGTTTTGACCATAGTGTATTCTCCAGTATTACCTATAATTCTACCCACTAGGATCACTCCTGACAGTGTTCGGGATACCGTATATGGTACCAGCTACAGAACCTGAATTGGCTGCTTGCAAGGCAAGCACTCTACCCACAATAATTTCTGGGCTGTCATGAAGTTTTTTAATGGTATTCAATCATTTTCCTTTAGCCCGTAGTGTCTTGCTTGTTAAATATGCTGTGAACATAAAGAAAGCTCCTTGATATGTAATTTCCTTATATAATCTTGCTGCTTTCATAATTCTATCCCTTTTTGGCATTTGTCATTTTGATTATGATATACTGAGTGTTTTCAATTGAGTCTTGGTTGAGACTCCCTTGGACTTCTTGACTATGGGTGCTTCTTCTTCTCATCTCAGGGGATGTGGGTGCCCTTATTTTTCAACTCTGAGAATTTCTCAGCTATGATTTTTTTTGACATATGATTTTTCATCAACATCACCTTCCTCTTCCTCAGAGAGTCTCATGATTCTTATACTATTCCTCTTGAACTCATACCATAGTTCTCTTGTATGCTGTTCATTTACTTTGAGATTTTTTCCAATATTCTGTTGCTGTTTTATTTAGGTCTCTACTTTTTCTTTTTTTAAATTGTCTTGTTACTGTTTTAGAGGTTCCTGTATCTCATCTTAGAATCCACTGATTATACTCTTAGCTGCTGTCACTCTGCTGCCCGGGCCTTCCACTGAGGTGTTTTGTTTTGTTTCACTTACCAGGCTCTCCAGTTCTGTCACGTTTTGCATTTTGTTTTGAATGTTTTCCCTTCATTTTATTTTGTGAAAGCACCATGATTTACAGTTATTCATAGTAGGGTTTTAGACATATAATGTTCCATCACTGATCCCGCCTCCAGATTCATTTTCTCTCCACCAGTGTTCCCAAGTTCCCCCTCTCTCCCCTAACCTGCCTCAGCCTGCCATCTCAACAGGTGTCTCTCAGAAGCACCACTATGGGTAACTCCTAATCACAGAGCCAGGAATACCTCATGAACACTGCTAGGAGTGTTGTGAAAATAAAACAAGTCACCAGTCCTTAAAACCTCTGAATGTCATCAGCACAAGTGATATTAACAGGCATTTGATGGCATTTATATGTGTGAATTATAATTAGAGAAGTGGTATGAGAGGAGAAATGGAGTAGGAAGACTCAAAAAGAAAGCATAAATGTCAGAATGATTTACTGGTACTTAGGAATTTTTCATGTGTTAACAATAAAATGGCTTCACAGTTTTTGACAAAAGTATTGTGAAGTATCTTTCAACATATCATGTAGTCTCCTATATTTTTCAAGGGGTAATCCTGAACACAGAGCCACAAGTAATTCCTGAATATTAATGGATGTGGCTAAGAAACAAAACGAAATGAAAATGTATGCCCCCATCACTGCCCCAAAATAACCATGATTACCATTGGTAAACTGCAAATTTTATCCATATTCCCCTAGGTATGATCCCAAGTACCAGTACACATACACCTCATGCAGGCAGAAAAGAATAGACTCTCATAATTCTTCTGTTGTCACACCAGGAACTCTTTGAAATCTTTTAAAAGTCCTTTTAAATGCCCCAGTCACATCTCTATTTCTCAAGCTGTATATAAGAGGGTTCAAAAATGGGGTGAGGATGGTGTAGAAGGCAGAAAATACTTTATCTTTGATTGGAGTGTGGTAGGCTTGAGGAAGCATATACGTGTACAGGGCAGCTCCATAGAACAATGTCACCACAGTTATATGTGATGAACAGGTTGTAAAGGCTTTCTTCTTCCCTTCTGCTGAGTTCATATGATGAACTGTGATGAGAATTCGAGCATAAGAAGCAATAACCACAGAGAATGGGATCAGCAGCATCATCACACAGCAAATGTACATAATCATTTCATAGGCAGCCTTGTCACCACAAGCCAGTCTAAGCATGGTGGGTCCCTCACAGAAAAAGTGATTGATCTTGTGGGAAGCACAGAATGGGAGAGTCATGGTGATTGGAGTGAGAAGGAAGCTGTCCAAAGAACCACCAAACCAAGAACTTGCCAAGATCACCCAACAAACCCTCTGATTCATGAGTATAGGGTAACGTAGAGGGTTGCATATAGCCACATAACGGTCATAAGCCATAAGTCCAAGAAGGAAAAACTCAGCCCCTACAAATCCCATGTAGAGAAAATACTGGGCTGTACATGAAATAAAGGAGATAGTTCTGTTGCCAGAAAGATAATCAACCAGCATCTTGGGCACAATGGTGGATATGTACATCATGTCAATGAAGGAGAGGTGACTCAGCAGGAAATACATAGGTGTATGGAGGTGAGGGTCTATGTGTATCAGGAATATCATGACCCCATTAGCTATAATGGCCATGAAGAAAATGGCACAAATGATGCTGAAAAGGAAGGTTGAGGCTTTGTTGTTGAAGAGACCCGTGAGGGTGAAGTCACTGGAAAATGTCATATTATCTTCATCCATGATGTTGTTGGATCTTTCTTTAAGGTAAAGGGAAGAGGGAGTATTATATCAGAGAAAACAGTGAAAAATATATTAGCATCAAGTCTTAAGTATATGTAACAAAAACTGTGCATGAGAGAAATAAAGGGAGAAGGAGAGAAAGAATTTCTAACTTCTTACTTGGCTAATTCTTGTTGTCGGAGTTCAGTTCCAAAGTTTTTTTCTCAATTTGACAAATGCCAATAATTTTTAAGGAACTTACCTATTTTTATAGAGTATTGTACAGCAGAGAGGAATGTAGATACATTGTCAAAATAATTGATGCATTTAGCTAAACTTCAGTGAGATGTTTTAATAAAAAAGTAAATGAAAATGTTAAACCTGTCTATAAAAATTTTCCATTAAATTATAGATACAATAGGAAACTAATGAACTATATTTACCAGAATTAAATCATAGTATGTCTAATGGATAATTAATTATTCTTATTTATTTATTTACTTTGGCTTTTTGAGCTACACTTGGAGATACTCTAGGATCAATCATGGTTCTGTCCTCAAGAATTACTAGTGCTGGTGATCAGGGGATCATATCAGACGCTGGGCGATCGAAACCTGTCTGGCACGTGCAAGACAAATACCCAGTGGCTTTTCTGTCACACAGGCCCTACAAATTGATTATTCTTATTTTCTCTTTTCATTTGTTGATTTCAGTTGTTAACACACCAATCTTTATTATGGTTGAAACTCGTGCAGTATTATAATCTCTAGTATTATTTGTAAATAAAAAAGGGGGTCCAGGAGATAGTGTAGCGATTAGGGTTAATGCATTGATGATTGGCTCTGGAGGCTCTTGAGTATCACCTTAGTAACCCTATTGGCCCCAGACTAAATAGGGCCCAAGCAATACCACATTCTCAGCACTTAGCATTGAACCCTTGGCTCAGTTGGCCCAAAATGCTGGGAGTGACACGTGGAGGTATTGAGCACTGCCAGAGAGGCCTTCCAAACAAAGAAATGGGCAAGCAAACAGAAAACAAAGGAGGAAATGTCTCACATGGTACTAATAGTGGGAACCAGCAGGTAAAATAAAAGATGGTGATATTTCTGGATTATGGTAAATGTTTTGAAGAAAACTTTAGTGTGGATAATAACAGATGACAAAAGGAAATTATGTGACAATCTGGAATTGTGGTCGCCTTGCAAAGTGAATAGAAAAATCAAAAATGCCTATAACAAAAAGTAACTTTAGGATAGTTCTGGTAGTTCGGTAGCCTTGTGTTAGAGGATATTAGTAAAAGACAGGTGTCATATTTTAAGGTTTATAGAATAAAGTAATGAGGTCAAAATTGAGAACTGAGATACAATTTATAACATTTTCTTTAACATATTATTATCATCTTTTCCTTTTATATATTTTGTGATTATTTTCATTTCTCAACATTTTTGTGTTCTTCAATTTTTTAAGGATATGGGAATTAATATTCATATTAGTATGAGGTAGTCGCAGGATCTGTTTGCTCTTCTAGGGTGTTATTTGGTTTAATATGTGCCCTGTCCCCTTTCACTGTCAAGGAAACTCTGATTTGATGCACTGATTTTAACACCAAACCTATCTGATTGAAATTTCTGAAGAATCATGTTGGTGGAAAACAAAAAATCCTTCAAGTTATCAGACTGAGGAAAAGAATATGGTGGGTATGTTTGTGTTATAAATACATTAAAATATATGCACTTATATTTGTTTATCAAATATATGTTTATATATTTATATTTATAATGTAAAAATATTTATATTTGCACATGACTGACCTGAGCTCAATCCCCAGTACCCATGTGTTCCCCAAGCCCACTAGAATTTGTCCTTGACCACAAATTAAGGTATTCTCCTTGAACACTTCCGGTTGTAGCCAAAAAATGTTATATGTATATAAATTTAAAATCAATGTAAATAATTTACAAATTATTGTAAAGTCACTTGATCACTTGAATCCCGTTATTTATCGATTTGTTTGAGTGGGTGCCAGTAACATTTCCATTGAATCCTATCACATGCCAATGTAAACATTTTTGTTTATTGGTTTTGGCATATCGAATACGCATCAGACAGCTTGCCAGGCTCTGCTGTGAGAATGCTATACACTCAGTAGCTTGTGGGGCTCTCTCAGAAGGGTGGGTAGAATATTCACGGTAATTTGAGGTAAATTGTGTGGCCGAATAGCTGCCATGCACAACGGGGAAAGCTGGTATCTGCTCTGCAGAGCGTATCTGCGTCTGTGGCTCAAGCATTCCTGGGCTTGAAATAAATATGGTGATGTAGTCCAGGATCCCAGGATCTAGGTATATACTGTACCATTTGAGCTGCCATGATTAATCAAGAAGAGAACTGCAAAGTTAAGGTCCATTCTGAAAGCATTAGGCAATCAGTACTAAAATGAAACACAAATATACATTCTGAAATAACTAAAAATATTTTCAAATATGAATAACATAATAGTGTAACTGGTTACAAAAGCCAAGAATGGGACTAGCTTTTTAGAAAATGTTAAATTGGAAACAAGGTTGTGGGGAATAGCTAGGGCTCAGAGAGGTGGAACAGTGGACAAGTTACTCTCCTTATGGAAGGCTTATCCTAGTTTTATCCCTGGCACCACAAATGGCTGCCTAAGAACTACCAAGAGTGTGATCCATCAACACAGAGTCAGGAACCAGTCCTGAAATATGCCTGTGTGGCACAAGCACCCCTCTAAAAACAGTGTAGGATTAGGAGCTGGGAGATTGCTCAAGTGGTAGAGTGCATTTCTATGAGGAATGGTGCCATGAGTTTGATACCTGATACCACATGGACCCTGAACATTATATCACTGTATCACTGTCTTCCTGTTGTTCATCAATTTGCTTGAGCAGGCACCAGTAATATCTCCATACTACCTGTCACAAGCAAATGTAGCCCAAGGGCATCTTGCTGAGGGACAAGAAGAGCCTCAAACCATTCTTCAGGTCATGGAATTGAGGTCCATAGTTGTTAGTAGTTATATATACATATATATATATAATATATATATGTATGTATACATATATAGTGTAGCTGGTTAAATGTGTGTTTATATATATATGCATATACATAAATCTTGGGCCACACCCAGTGGCACTCATGGTTTACTCCTGGTTCTGTTCAGGGATCACTCCTAGAAGCTCTGGGATCACGTGAAGTTCAGGCAGGTTAGCCACACTCAAGGTGCTTATCCTTTTAACTGTTATGTGCAATTTCTCTAGCAACTATGGTCCGTGTTTTTAACGTACTTTCACTTTTTCAGAAAATAAGCCAAGAAGTACAGGAGACTATTCATGTAATAATGTAGTAGTCTAGAATCTTTGATGCCCTAAGTTTGATCCCTGACACTGTCAAGTCCTCCAAGCATGACAATGGTGTTCCCACAAAGCACTAACTTGAGTACCACCTGCTCGGTTGAATAAATCCAACTAACCACCTTTCCTAGTCAAGTAAGGCACTGCCTGGTGTGGCCTCGGTTACAAGAGAAATAGAGAGACATAAGTTAGAGAGAAATGATAGTTAACATGTTGATGCCTATTACCAGTGGCTTAAACCTGGAATGCCACTCAATTGCAGCACTGATGTTAACAGTGCAAAGTGTTACTAAATTTAGTGTTATAAAATGACTAGACTGTCATAAGTTGTACAAGAGAATAAATCTGACATTCAACTTTTATATGAAAATCTTTGTCTGAAGGAGAGAATAGCCCTTATTATTGTTTGGTAGTAATGTATGTAAACTGGTTCCATCCCTATAGAAAAAATACAGAATAGAGAAAATGCACAATAATTACATTCATAGGTATCTACCACAAAAATACAAAATTACTAAATTGAAAATATATATGTATTCTTTTGTGCAGTTTAGCACTATTTGTTATAACCATGATCTGAAAACATCCCCAAATGTTCAGTTGCAGATGAGTCAAATTATTCTAGTGAGACTGGCACACAGCAAGAATGGAAGCTACTAGTTATGGCATGGATGTGAGGAAAAAGGAAATCTCATCCATTGTTAATAGGAATTTCAACTGGTTCAGTCCCTATGAAAAATATGAATACATCTTTATAAGTTAATAACTGAGCTTTCATATAATTCAGCAATTCCATTTTTTTGAAATTTACCCTGAGAATCCACAAATATTTTGAAAAGATGTTTTGTGTTCCCCATGTTCAGTGAAGCATTTTTCACAATACTTAATATCTGGAACTAACCAAAATGTTCAATGGCAAAAGAGTGGAAAAATTTGGTATACATATTCACAATTGAATAATACCCAGCTATTTAAAAATAATTCCTGAAATGTGCAATTTACTGCTAGGTAGATGAATCTAGAAATTTTCATGCTGAGTGAAGTCAGTTGAAGCAGACTAACAAACACAAATTAACTTTTCATATATCCTGAAATGCCAAAACACTTGTCTTGTGATGGGTGCATTGTGCTAACACATGAAGAAAGGCAACAGAGCCTTGGTGTTGGCCTACAGACTGAGCTTACCAGGCAATGTGTGAAGCAGATAGGAGGTGACCAATTAGTGGATGGATACTGATGTTCTAGTGGTTAATGTGATGATAAAACATTTTATGCATGAAACGTTATCATTAACTGTACTGTAAATAATGGTGCCTCAATAAAAATTGGGGGAAGAAATAAATATGAAAAATTTGGACAGATATAAGAAGAGTGGCAGCATATCACATAGCATATAGTTTCAACATTATATTAATATAGCTTCAAATTTTAATATACATATACTATATGTTCATATAGAAGACATACAATTATGTATAATCTATATGAATATATTCTAATCAAATTTATAACCAAATATGCATATCCCAAATTTTAAAATAGTAAAATATTTTAAATAAGTTCTATTATCCCAAATTTATGGTTTATAAAACATTATTTAAACCATTTTTAAAGGATAACTTCGATTTTTAAATACTATTAACAAGTAAATGGATGGGCTTAATCCCCATTTATTATGTATACCCATATAATTTTCAAACTTTATTCCTCAATGAAAAAAATTTTACTTAAAATGGTCCATTTGGGCGGAGCGATAGTCCAGCGGGTAGGGTGTTTGCCTTTGCACGCGGCCGGCCTGTGCCGGCCTGGGTTTGATCCCGGCATCCCATATGGTCGCCTGAGCACCCCAGGAGTAATTCCTGAGTGCAGAGCCAGGAGTAACCCTTGAGCATCGCAGGGTGTGACCCAAAAAGCAAAAAAAAAAAAAAAAAGGGTCCATTTATTTTCTCAGGGACTTGAGATAGGGATAGGCCACATTTATTAGTGTTCAGAGTATTTCTTGGTTCTATTCTCAACAGTGATTTTTGGTGGTGTTTGGGACCGTACATGGTGCCAGAGATTTGAACCAGAGTTAACCACAAGTTAACTTTACACCTTTTATTTCCCTGATTCTATAGCTGTAAATTTAATGTCCTCAGATGCTCAAAATATAGGCATAAACATGTTTTATGCCTAAATATAGGCATAAACATATATATAGGCATAAAATACAGGCATAAAAGTGTTTTAGTGGCTTAGACATTCAAGATGGCTGATGACATATATTTAAACTAGCTGGATTCAGGACTGTCCTATGCATAAAACATAATTCTATGTTTTCTTTAGGCTAGTTCTTGGCTCATACTTTTTTGTAAGGATCTTCACTACTGTTTGTAGCAACACCAATTAGACTAAAATATGTTACTATACTTGCTTATAACGTAAGTATAATAACCAAATAGCAATTAAATATCTACACATAACTTTAAAAATTTATCAAATAGCTTGGATTAAAAATGTAATTATAAACAAAATCTAGCATTATGGTTTCTGTAATAATTCGATAAAATGGTTCTAAATTTTACCTGAAAGAGAAATACATTATAATTTTTCTGAGATGAAAATGTTAATAATTGATAATATTGCAATCTCTGAAGGATAACATAAAAAACTGCACAGAAAATGTTAAAATTAAAACAGGAAGGCCCACTTCCCACCACCGCTGACATGTAGGCTCACCTACTAGACTTGCTCCAAAGACACATAAGTATTAAATTTTAAAAGAGGTCAACTAGCTGAGACCTCAGGGTCAGTCTCTGAGGAAGATGGGGCAGCTCCCAACCTTACAAAGCCCTCACACACCCCAAGGCCACCACCATGCCCTAAGCCATAAGGTACAGTTAAATATTCTGGATTTTCCGTAGCTACATCTCTAAATTCTACAACACTGACATCTCAGTAGTAACACACCAGATTGGGCGGAATGCAACATAGATGTCAACCAATCTCAACTAACAAAACATTAACAGAACTTTTAACTATTTAGATCTTTTGTGCATGAGGTTACATAGAGACCTAAGTTCATTTTTGTTACATGTAGCTACCCAGTTTTCCCTGCACCACTATAAAAAGAAATTTTCCTGGCTTCACTTCATATTTCTTGGTCCTTTATCAAAGAGTAAATGATCATATATTTGAGGGTTTGTGTCAGGATATTCAACTCTATTCCATTGATCTGCAGGTCTGTATTTATTCCAATACGACTCTGTGTTACCTAATAATGCTTTGTATTACAGTTTGAAGCTGGGGAAGGTTATGTCTCCCATTTAATTTTCCCCAAGGATTTCTTTAGCTATTTGTGGGTGTTTTTGCTCCATGTGAATTTTAGGACTGGGGACAGAGCAATAGCACAGCAGTTAGGCACTTTCTTGCCATGTGACCGATCTGGGTTCGACCCCGGCATCCCATATGGTACCTCGAGCACTACCAGGAGTAAGTCCTCAGTGCAGAGCCAGGTGTAACCCCTGAGCACTGCTGGGTGTGACCCAAAAAGCAAACAAACAAAAAAGTTGAATTTCAGGACTCTTTAAGACCAGAAACAGTCTTATAGATTCATCAGACCTGAGTCCATAAGGTACATGGAGGAAAACATAGGCAAAACCCTTCATGACATTAAAGCTAAAGGCATCATTAAAGATGAAATATCACTGACCAAGCAAATAGAAGCAAAGATAAACAAAAGGGACTACAGTAAGAAGCTCTTGCACCTCAAAAAATACTGAAAATTATTTATCCATCTGATAAGGAGTTAATATCAAAGATATATAAGAAACTGGTAGAACTTTACGAGAAAAAATTATCCAACCTCATCCAAATACGGGGAGAAAAATATGAACATAAATTTCCGCCAAGAACAAATACGACCAATAGGCAACATGAAAACATGCTCTATATCATTAATCATCAAGGAAATGCAAATCAGAACAATAATGAGATACCATCTCATACCACAGAGACTGAAACACATTAATAGATAAATACTGTTATGGATACTGGGGGAAAGGGGCTCTTATTCATAGGTGGTGGTAATGCTGACAAGTTCAGCCTTTTTTTGAAAATAATATGGGCATTTCTTCAAAAACTAGAAATTGAGCTTCCATAAGACCCAGAAATACTACTTCTGTGATAATTACCCTAATTATCCAAAAGAAAAAAGCAGTAGAAACACCATCTACTCTCTCCATGTTCACTGCATCGCACACACAATAAATAGCCAGAATCTGGAAACAACCCAAGTGCTGGAGAACAGATGACTAGGAATATGGTACATCTACATAATGGAATATTATGTAGCTGTTAGGGAAAAATGAAGTCATGAAATTTGCTTATAAATAGATGCACATGAAGAGTATCATGTTGAGTGAAATGAGTCAGAAGGAGAGAGACAGATGTAGATGATTGCATTCATTTGTGGGATATAAAAAATAATATGAGACTAACATTCAAGGCAAGGATAAACAGGGGTTAGGAGGACTGGTCAATGGATGGAAGCTTGCTATGAGGGTGTGTGTGTGTGTGTGTGTGTGTGTGTGTGTGTGTGTGGTGTGTTGAGGAGGCAATAGTTACAAATGATCACAGTGGACAAGCTGAGTGTTGAAAGTGGGTAAAAGTATATACATGATAACCTTTCAATCTCTATTGCAAACCATAATGTCCCAAAGGGGAGAGAGAGAGAGAGATAAAGAGAGAAAGAGACAGACAGACAGACAGACAGACAGACAGAGACAGAGACAAAGTCAGAGACAGAGGTAGAGAAGGAAGAAAAGTGACTACCACAGAGACATGGACGGGGGGTAGGAGGTAAACACAGGACATTGATGGTACACTGGTGAAGGGACAGGTCTTGAAATATTATATGACTGAAACTCAATCCTGAACAACTTTGTAACTTTGTAATCTCACTGATTCAAAACAAAAATAAATAAATAAATAAATAAAAACATTAACACAAGAGGCTTGACTTGCAACAACAGTTTAGTAAATCCTCAAACAAGGATTTGATGTCCCCATGATAAGATACAATTTTCACAAATTTTCTTCTATGAAAATATTTTTTGATCATTCCATTAGCCATTTAATGAAAGCAATATAAAATAAATTATTGTGGGCCTGCTACAAAGGCAGGCTTGGGAGTTGGTTGGGAAAATGGAGACAATGGTGAGTGGAAAGTTACAGTGGTGTTGTAATATTGAAGGTCTGTAACAAATCATCATGAACAACTTTTTTAAACCAGGGTGTTTAAATACAGGGGGAAATAAAATTAAAACAATACATTTTACATAGAGAAAGCCTCTGATTTATTCTTTTCCTGAACACAGACTTTTGGCATATGAGGTGGGCCACTAAAGAAATAATCGAAGTTTATCCCACTGCTCCCTTTCAATCTAGATACACCATCTTAGTTTGCTTCTCTTGGAAAATAAGAATATTTTCCTCTGTCTTGTCATTTTAAGCACATTTGCTCTTTGCTAAAGGTTCTGTATACTATTAAATCCTGAGTAATCCTTTTTTTTTTTTTTTTTTTGCTTTTTGGGTCACACCCGGCGACGCTCAGGGGTTACTCCTGGCTCTGCACTCAGGAATCACTCCTGGCCGTGCTCTGGGGGACCATATGGGATGCCGGGGATCGAACCCGGGCGGCACAGGCCGGCCGCGCAAGGCAAACGCCCTACCCGCTGGGCTATCGCTCCGGCCCCTGAGTAATCCTTTTAAATTCCTTTTACACTAAGGGTTTTTATCCTCTTGTTTCTCCTTATGTATGTCCACTGCATATGTTAATTAAATATCTTCCATATGTAAATCTGTCTTTTTCTTTGTGATATTGTCCCAATCAAAAACATAATATGGATAGAGATAAAGATTTTCTCCCTAAAGAAAAAAGTCAGAAGTTTACAGTTGAATAATGAAGAGATTCCCTTTAATTCACAACCTTTGTTCTTAAAAATTAAATAAAACACTTATCAAATTAAATATCATGTGGCATTCAAATTTTTTTTTAAAAAAGACAGTCATTTTTATAATTAAGATGTATTAAACATACATCTCTGTATTTAAACATGGGTAACAGAAAAACTGTGAAATGGGCTCATATATTCCTTGCTTGTATGTATAAAAATGAAAATAATTTTCCATAGAACTGTCTGGCAATAATTATAAAATGTTGTGATGGAGATATTGTATGGATATCAGGGTACTTGCCTTGCAGAGCACCCATATGCGTTCGATCCCCAGCACCTCATATAGTCCCCACACCTTTCTAGGAACGATCCTTGAGCACAAAACTAGGAATAAGCCTTTACACCACTACTTGTGATGCAAAAATCAAAATAAAATCAAATGTCCTTCAAAGACTTAAAGCTTTCAGCTCCTCTTCTGGACGTTAGTCTTCTGTATCTACCTGTGCGTGGGGAGACAATAAGATACTAAAATGTATTGTTCTTCTCCCAAAGTGCTCTAGCTGGCTATTGGAATTTAGTTTACAGTACTAAATGCTTCCATCTCTATAGTATATTCCTTATTACTAATAGAATATTTCCGGGGGTCTTGAGAGATAATACTATGAATAAGGCGCTTGCTTTGCAGCACTTCAGTATCAAACGCCACTGGATTTGATTCTCTGCATCCCAAATGGTGGTCTGAGCCCACCAGGAGTGATCCCTGGGTGCCAAGGTAGGAGTAAGCCCTGAGCCCCCTGAATGTGACATCAAAACCAAACAATAAAGTGAAATAAAATATTTTCTAACATAAATAAATGAATACAACTATGTATCATTCACCTTTACAAAATTGTTCTAATATGTGAAAATATGAGTATATGTAAGAACATTTCATGGATAATGACTGTAGAATGAAGATAAACTTAAAACAGTCTCATCAATTTTGCTATCTTGCCTAAATTAAAATTATGTCACTAGTTTTTGTTTAGATCAATAGTTATTTGCCTAAATTAAAATTATATAACTAATATTTGTTTATATCAATAGTTATTAGATTATTTTTGTCACATAAAATGTGCACATTATGACTAAAATTACTGAATTTTCATAAAAATGTAAATGGATAAAAAAATAATACCAATTATTTGGCTTTGCAAGTTTTACAATGAGATAGGAAAATCTGAGATCCAGGCCTTTAGTCAGGCTGAAGAAAGATAAATCTGACACTGTTAGTGGAAAAATAACAGACTTTTCACCAGATTTACTTAATACATGCTACAGATTTTGTATGCCTACTTTTACCAATAAAAATAATCAAGATTTTGATAACCAGTGCTAAGCCATAAGATACCTACCAGGGACCTGCAGAGATAGTACAGGGGGGTAAGATGCTTGCCTGGAATGTGTCTGACTTGGTTTTGGTCTCCAGTATCCCATATGTTCCTCTGAGCACTGCGAGGGTAATCCCTAAATGCAAGCATTGAGCATCTCCTAACGTGAACCAACACAAAAAAAGACACCTCCCAACTACCTATAATGCTCTGAAACTTAAGATCGGCAAAAACATTGACAGTATGACAATTTCCCAATTTCTTTTTACAATCTATAGCAGTTTTTCTGGTAAATTTAATTTATTCCCAACTATTATGTGAGATTAAATGGAGGCAGACTCATCCTCTAAGGTGTCTTAATAACCAAAGCTAGTTGCAAGCTTTACACACTTTAGGTGACCTATGTTTCAATAGAGCTATTATTTTTTAGGATTAACAACTCCTATAATCAATATTTTGCTTTTCATAATATGCATATGAGGGTGTAAAATATGTACATATCTACTTTTTCAATCTCTTTAATATCACATTTTATCAAAGATTATATTTAAAAACCTTTAAAATAATTTTAATAACCAGTACTCTCATAAAGAAAGTTTAATGACTATAAAAGCTGATGGTGTTGGCCATGTATTTTCTTCTAACATAAATGGGCACATTATAATTGCACTTTCAATACTGACTAGTTTGCACCATTCCACAATTGTCAGTGAAGAGAGCACTCATCTTCTGGATACAGTTTCTTCATTTGTCATAAATAGGTCATAAGACAAAATAAATTTAGTAAGTGAGTAGTTTTTATTTCATCATAGTATTAGCAAAACATTAACTATTTGATTGCAATGTAGTCTAAACAACTGAAATAAAATGGTATTACTCTATGTAAGTCTATTTTAAAGTGAAGCAAAAAAAGTATGAAGTCTTTTCAAGAATTATTATGACTACACTTAAACCCTCTTAATTTTTACAATTAATAGTACTGATTGAATTTTTACAAGAAATTTTTCTTATGCATATTAAATGAAATTTGATAGCACCTATAAGTAGATCATTTTTACTATTTTTAGTCTAGTAACTAGATTACAGTGAACCATTTTTATTTTATTCAATTTAGTTTACAACTTTTCTCAAAATGTTGGGTTGTGCTTTATTTCCAATCAAATCCTTTGAAAGTAAAGTCTTAAAATGTTTAACTCATCTTATTTCAAGCCCATTAAACTTAAACTTATTTTCTTACCACCAATATCTCACTCAGTGCTTTGAATTTAAAATACACCACCAGTGAGAAATAATATTTTTAATATTTTAGTTATCTCTAACCAGCAGCATTTCTTAGACATTCTGCCCATAACTCATGAACTTAGATTTGAATCTAAGATATTCAAATAACTTTCTTACCTTCAAAAGGAGTTAGAAAAAACTGCTGGCAGGCAATCACTTCAAGGTATAATGTATCATCTAATGAGAGAAATAACATTGAGAGGGAAAGAGGTTACAGACAATTCCACAAAAGAAAAGACCTTAAAAGTTAAAGAGAAAAAATAGAACTACTTTGATTTTCTTTGTTTTGGGGTTGCTGGGTTTATTTTTGTCTCCAACTTTGGTTTTAAACTTCTTTGAAGATACTACAGTTGATTCCTATTAAAAGGCATATAAACACTTCCCACAGTGTGAAGATTCTATTTTGAAGAGTTACAAGATAACTACTTAGCTGAACTCACAGGTTGCACACTCCAGATCCACAAACACACTGGGCACACAGCATTGGGGAACTAGAGGGCAGAGTTTAAATAACTGATATAATTACATCATAACTACCCTGAGACTTTAAATGGTGGGATTTTCTAAGAATCAGGAGGATATTTATTAACTTGGCTTTTACAGAAAGTTTTACACAAAAATGCTCAATGACAAGGAATACTTTTTAAACATGACTTTTCTACAATTTTATAATTAGCAGCTTCAGAGCAACTGTTTTATTACCAGACTCCTTATGTCTTTCCTTACCTAAGAGGACAAATTAGTAATAGTGGGAAATCTGCCAATGAAAGGAAAGAGACAATTCTAATGTGATCATTAAATTTCTCACTTAACAATTAATAACTGCTAATATTTTTATTCTGTTCTTCCAAGAAACCATTTCCTAACAAACATTATCAACTAAATGACCTCAAAACAATTCATACAATCACCAAAAAAGGACATATTCTTAAGAAAAATATATTATGGAAGCTCATGTTAAACCTATGAATAATGTAAGTGTAAACCTCAAGCATGAAGATGATTGCTAACTGGATATACGATAACCAAAAGCTAAGTTGATGTAAAATATATAGGCCAGAATGAAAGCTATAATTCATTTTAGAAGCCCGTTTTGGGTAGCTTCAGATACAGAACAACAGATAGGGGTCTTGTTTTGAAACAGCAGACCTGGATTTGATCCACATGGTCCCCAGCTCTGCTAGGAGTGATCCCTAAGTAAGTACAAAGCTAGGAGTAAGACTCAAACACTTCCAGGTATGGTCAGAAATATAATATATGTATATATATAATATATATAATTATATAAGTAATATATAATTATATAAATAATATATAATATATAATTCTGATTTTCTAAAACATAACATTTTAATGTATTTGTTCTAAAGCAACAATTTGAAATATTGAAGTATGTTTAATATAGCTCTCTTAATATAAAAGGCAAAAGTGTATGATCAGAAAACTTCAGTATACTCACATTTTTCCTGAAAACATCATATTTTGAAGTCTGAGGTGAATAATTGCTATGACTATCTTAAATAGAAAACAATATTAAAAAGTAAAGAAAAGTGCTATAAATTACAAATATATTTATAATTGGGTTTTGATATACAGTGTTCCATCACCAATCCCACCAACAGTGTCAATTTCCCTCCACCAACATTACCAGTTACCTCTCCTATACATCCACCCCATCCCCATCCTGGCATCTAGATATCTTTTATTTTTTGCTGTAACAATGTATAATAGAGATAGATAGAGATGATAGAGATAGACATAGACATAGACATAGACATAGACATAGACATAGATCCTGGCCCTTGAGGTGTTGCAGGTGTGGCTACAGTGCCCGGCTGGGCTGCGTCAGTAGGTGACAGACAGGAGACAGACTTGTCTACACCCAGTGCTCTACAGCATTGGGCCCTGGATGGGTGATGGTCTGACATAGGAAAAGACTGGGCCCCTGGGATGAAAGCAGAGCCACGGCAAAGCCTGGCACACTATCTGTGGTGTATTCGCTATGCCAAAAACAGTAACAATAATGGACCTCATTCCCAATGAATGGAGATGTTACTGGTGTCCGCTCGAGCAAATCAATGAACAATGGGAAGACAAGTGATACAAGTGATAGATATAGATAATTGAATGAGATACACAGTTATAAAGTTGCTCACAATTGGGTTTAAGTCATAGAATGTTCCAATACACATCTCTTCACCGGGCTATATTTTCCACAGCCAATGTCCCCAGTTCCCTTCCCACCACTCCATCCCCCCTCCTCTCTCCACTCTTCTACTCTTCTAACATTATAGTTTGCAATACAGGTACTTACAGGTATTGATGAAGTTATTGATATATATCTCTTTATCTATTTTCAGCATTCTTTTCTTGTCCAGAGTCATAATTTCTAACTATTGTCATAGTAGTTCCTTCTTTATCCTATTGTTCCTTCCTCTACCCTTCCACTTCTGGTCGCTTCCATCCTAGAACCAGTTTATTTGTATTGTCCACGGGTATTAGCACTCCTAATTCTTGGAGAGAATATATTTTTAATTTTTATTTATCTAAGTGAAGTAACTAGTTTGATATCCATTTGTATTGCTCAAATAACAATACCTGGTGGGCGGAGCGATAGCCCAGCGGGTAGGGCGTTTGCCTTGACGAGACCGGCCCATGCTGGCCCGGGTTCGATCCCCGGCATCCCATATGGTCCCCTGAGCAATGCCAGGAGTAATTCCTGAGTGCAGAGCCAGGAGAAACCCCCTGAGCATCGCCGGGTGTGACCAAAAAAAACAAAAAAAAAAATACCTGGTAAGGAAAATAATCTGAACAACAGAGATTAAATTAGCAGTAGCCTTCTGATATAAACAGTCAAACAGATCAGTTTTTTTGTTTTATTGAATTACTATGAGATAACCAGTACAATGTTGTTCATTATTAGGTTTCAGTCATACAGTGCTACAACACCCATCCCTCCACCAGTGCACATTTCCCACCACCACTGTACCCAAGTTCCCTCCCACCACCCATCTACCCCCCATCTTGCCTCTATGGCATGCACTTTTCTTCTCTCTCTCTCTCTCACTCTCCCTCTCTCTCTCATTATCACAATGCACAATCCTTTTGCGCATTGTGGTTTGCAACACAGCACTGAGGGTTATATACTTTCAATAATCAATTCTAGTCTAGTGCTATCGTTTCCAAATATTACTATCAAACTAGTCTGGAAATTTAGGACCCCAAGGGTTATTCTTAATTAATGGGGTGATATATTGATTATTATATATTTTCCACCTTAATATCATAAAGTACATAGTGACATCTTATAGTCTTCTGTATTTTCAAAATATCTGTTATAAATTGTCTTCTTTGACTTTATTTATTTGGGTCTATCTCTCTTTTTTCTTGTTAGTACAGTCAAGGGTTTGTCAATAGTGTTTAATCTTTGAAAAAAAGATCTTGATTTCATTAACCCTTTGCGTTCTTCTATTGTCATAGATCTGGCTTTAATGTTTATTTATTTTCTTTCTTCTGATTACTTGGGCTCTTATTTGTTGCTATTTTATATATTTCAAGCTCCATCATTAAATCATTAATAACAACTTGTCTTCATATGTGATCTAAGTCTATATTGTTAAAAGCTCCATGCCTTCAACTTTAGTATTGAATTTTAGTGTAACAAAAGTTCTAATAATCCACACTACAGACTCCTTTGAGCTTTTCTGCATGTGTCTGGAAACTGCCATCACTTTATCCTTAGGTATTCATATAGAAATTCTGAATAATTTCGCCAAGTATCAACAGGATTGGCCTCCGGGCTACCTGAGTACTGTTAGGTAAACTCCCCACAAAAGGTTAAGTCATGTTTTTCACAATACTACAGTTTTTGACTTGATGTCATTGATTCCTGTTCTTCTAACCCTTTTCCCACTACCTCAGTAAAACTATGGTGATGATAGAAAGTTTATGGCTTGAAGGAACACATAGAAAACCTTACTTTATCTTATTTTGGAGATAATGAAGACTCAGAAAACAACACTTTTTTCTCACTGTACTACGTTGATGTCTCCCAAGATTGGAGAGAAATTACACATCTCTTTGATAAAATTTGATATGATTGCATATTATATGTTGATGAATATGAAGACTTGGTCATGCTTTTTTATGTCATTGTTTTTTGCTTTTTTGTTTGTATTTTTGGCTGCACCTGACAGTGTTCAGGGGTTACTCTTGGTTTGTTACTGAGAGGTTATCTTATCGTGGTGTGCTTAGCTAATCACGAATTGCCAGGGTTCAAACCAGGGTCTCCTAAATGTAAAGTTTTGCAGCTCCAGTGATTTTTGTCTCAAGTGTCCTGCTTTTAAACTGTTTTACCCTAGTGGTAAACAAAACTAAATTTAATGAAGAGACATAAAATAATATGACAATATCTATAAGATACCTGAGAACAAGGGCATAAATATTTTTTAAAAAAATTAATGTCTTTCCCTTTCCATCTTGAGGAGATTCATTTGAAAAAGATAACTAAAGGGGCCGGAGTGATAGTCCAGCTGGGAGGGTGTTTGCCTTGCATGCAGCCAACCTGGATTCAATCCATGATCCCATATGCTCCCCAAGCACTGTGAGGAGTAATTCCTGAGTGCAGAGCCTGGAGTAACCCCTCAACATTGCTGGGTATAACCTAAAAAAGGCAAAAAAGAAAAAGGTGCTAGAATGGATCTCTGAGAAATAGAGACTATAATAGAAGGGCATGTGATCCCTTTGAGGGTGGAAAGGCAAAAAATTCTCTCAAGGCCTCTCTGATTCTCTTTCTGCTCTTTAGTTGGGTGGCATTGGACAATTGACTTCAGCTTCTTTTGAGTTCAGCTTTTATTGTTTTAAGGGGAAAGGATGAAGAGCAGAAAAGGGGAAAAGAGCAATAATAAATATAATGATAATTGTCATGATGAATGTAAATGATTTCATAAAAACTTATATGAAGTCTTTCGAATAATTATTAGAAAAGGTAGGTACTGGTATAATTATTGCAGTATCTCTGTGTGCAACTCTCAAGTGTTTATATATATAACCAAAGTAAATTCTTAAAAATCTATATATTAAGTACAGGTCCTTGGTGTTACTGTTAAGCTAAGACTCAAAGAAAATATTTCTTACATATTTTAGTCTTAGGTAGACAAATGATTTGCTAAGATATTCAGCAATAAATAGTAAAGGTAGGTCAGTAAGGCCATAGTTTTAACTCAGAGACATTGTTGGCTAATTTGAGGGAAAATAATTCCTAAAAAAAAGCTGGAAAGATAAAAAATAAAGGGAAGAAGCATAGAATTTGAAAAATAGGGCCAGCACAATACTTTAGGAACTAGGGTACTTGCCTTACACATGGCCCCAGATTTGATCTCTGGCTTCCCATATACTTTCCCAAGCACCTCAAAAGTAATTCCTGTGTGCAGAACCAGAGGTAACCCCTGAGCATTGTCAGGGTGTGGCCCAAACACTTGCCCTCTCAAAAAATTGAAAAACATACTAAACCCTGACCCTGAAAAAAATAATCTTCAGAAAAAGCTTGCTGAATCTCTTTTCTCTTCTCTGAATTGAGACTTCAGCTTCCAGTGGCAAGTATGAGTCTGTACAGCTGCAGCACGGGCCTATTCTCATCGGTCTTTTTATTCTCATCGGTCTTTTTATTCTCATCGGTCTTGTCTGTTCAAAAATTACACTTTTCTTATTAAAGCTGCATTGACCTTATTAGCCAGGGTAGGTCTGGGACATCTCACTCTCAATGGAACAAATATCTCTGAATGCAGCAGTTATGTGTACCTAGGTGGAGAAGTCAACATGATGAACGACCTAAAACCTGAGCTGCCAAGGAAGAAGAGAGCAGCATGGAATTCCTTCAAAAGCATCGAAGAAATAGCTAAAAAGACAAAGAACCTCCAGCTCTGGGCACATCTCTTCAATTCCACCCTTCTCCCTGCATTAACGTATGCCTCAGAGACCTGGGTCCTGGCGTAAGCAGGATGAGAATGCTATTCGGGTCTCCCAGAGAGGAATCGAAAGAGCTATGCTTGTAATATCATGCCTCACTCAAGTGAAAGAAGGAATCGGAGCTCTGACCTCCGTCGCTGTTCCAGAGTCAGGGACGCTGTCTCTTTTGCCAAGGCATCGAAAATCAGATGGGCTGGACACGTAATGCGATTTGGAGACGACCGCTGGACTAGAGCCATTACCGACTGGATCCCACGGGATGTCAAAAGATCAGGTGGCCGCCCACCTACAAGATGGTCAGACTTCTTCGTCAAGACTCTGAATGAACGGTTCGAGGCTCTTTGTATTCCTGAGGCAGCCAGATGCCATTGGGCTACACTGACCAGTGATAGGGTCAAATGGAAATATTACTGGTGCCCGCTCACGCAAATTGATGAAAACGGGATGTCAATTGATCAAGTGATCAAGTACAGCTGAAGCAATGGGAGATAGTGAAACACCTCTTCTGGGTTGCAGTACATACACAAGTAGGTGCTCGTGTTATTGCATTGCCTTCATTCACTACAGACAGCTTTCCCATGCCCGTGAGTAAACAGAACAAGCATTGTCATTACATAGATCAAGAATGATTTCTTAGTAGGGACCTTGAGAGCTGGAGAAGAATATCTGGTTGTCTAAAAGGATAAGTCGCTATCCAAGTTGAATTCTCGTCTATGATCAACAGAGGACCTACTGCAGAGTACTAGAAAGAATCCAGATAAATAAGGCCTTGATGGTTCTATGGGTCAAATTCAGGACTGACTAGTTTGTAATACACCATGTTCAAATCTACAGAATCTGTAGATATATGCCAGATATATGCCTTCAAATTGTCCATCAGCAGACAAGGATAATAAAGAGGATTTCCCCATCTCTCTGATTTATTTGCAAAATATCCAAAGTCACATGGATTTTTAACTCAACAATTCTCCACAGCAGTGAGAAATTTTATTTTTAAGATAATCAGTTTACATGAAAAGGTGTATATTTCCTCTTTTAATAAGCACTTAATTTGAATCATAAGAATATGGGGTCAAAGAGAAAATAGAGAATCATATATCTTTGGAATCTAGTATCTTGCTATCAAAAGAGAAGATGCACAGAGTTGTCAAGCACCTTAGGATGGGAAGACTGACAACAGGACACTGGTTATGGTGTATCATCCTGGGAGGGGTGTGAAACTGACACTCAGAGACAGGTGACATCTCATCTCTGACAAGACTGCATATGAATGAGAAACAGAGAAAGGAAATGGCAGTGAATGTGAAAAGAGCATTCAGTAACTCTAGAGGTAAAGAAAGATGTAGGTGTGTTCTAGAAATTTAAGAGAAACTTCGAGATTGTCAGATTAGAATTGTCAGACTGTCATTAAGAGAAGCTTTGAGGTTGTTGAAGAAGGGCTAGATGGAGACAACGCAATCTTGAAGAGAAACAAAATGAGGGGCCCCAGGTAAAGAAAACTTATTAGCGACTAGTTTGGGAACATATTTATTAAAGTCCCTGTTTAAATCCTGAATATGTCTCCACAGGAAAAATGAAATTTCAATGTCATTCTTTGACTCCAATTAATGCTTTGAATAAACCATTCCCTTTGCAATATAACCTTTCTGCTTTTCTCTCGATTTTATACCAATTCAGAATATTGTCTCATAAACCAATCCTTAAGTAGAACAATGAATGATATCAGAATTTCCAATAACAGTAACTAAATTTCAATTTTAATCTTTGTCAATAAATAACGCAAAGTAACTGTCACAAATCTTTCTATACTATTTTGCTCTGTTAAAGTCACAATGTTTTTTCACTCACACCTGGCAATGCTCATGGGTTCTGTTCTCAGGAATTACTCTGAGTGGTGTTCTGTGAACCATATGGGACACCAGGGATTGAATCCAGATTGACTACTTGCAAGGCAAATGTCCTACCTACCCACTATACTATCCCTCTGGGCCCTGAAGTCATTTTTTTTGTCCTTCTTGCTCAGAGATGATTCTGTTAACTGTGCATAAAAATCTTTATTACTTTTACCTTATTCCCTTTTTACATATGTCTTTTCCAATATATCTCTACTTTAAAATTAATTCTGGGGCGGAGTGATAGCCCAACGAGTAGGGCGTTTGCCTTGCACTCAGCCGGCCCATGCCAGCCGCGGGTTCAATCCCCAGCATCCCATACGGTCCCACGAGCACCGCCAGGAGTAATTCTTGAGTGCAGAGCCAGGATTAACCCCTGAGCACTGCCGGGTATGACCACAAAAAGCCAAAAAAATAAAAAAAAAAAATAAATAAAATTAATTCTAAGGGCATGAATCCAGGGTGATGACTGAAAACGGTATTTCATTTCTCATCATGAAATCTCTTTTATATTTTTTATTTTTTTAATTTTTTTTTACTCTTCTGTAATTATTTCTTTATTCTTATTTATTTATTCATTCATTTATTTGTCTATTTATTTATTTATTTATTTTGTCTTTGGCATCACATCAGGTGATGCTCAGGGGTTACTCCTAGTTTTGCATTCAGGAATTATTCCTGTGGTACTCAGAGGACCATATGGAGTGGATCAGTGGTGTGCAAGGCAAGCACCCTACCTACAGAACTATCTCTCCACCCCCAAAGTATGCACTCTTTATCTGAACTACATCTCTGGAATGTATCAGTGGTTAGAAAATCTAGAACGTCTTTCAAGTAACTTAGATAACACTTAAAACATAAAGTACATGGGATAGCTCTTCAAAGGTTTGGATTTAATTTGCCTTGGACAGCGCGTGATAATCATATATATATATATTTTTTTAATTTTTGATTTAATTATACCACCATGATATATACAATTACTAAACTGTTCATGATTAGGATTCAGTTACACAGTGTTCCAGCACCCATCCCTCCACGCATTTCACACCACCAATATCCCCTGATTCCCTCCCCCTTCCCCTAGCCTGCCTCAATGGCAGGCACTTTGTCTCTCTCTCTCTCTCTCTCTCTCTCTCTCTCTCTCTCTCTCTCACTCTTTCACTCTTGCTCTCTTCTCTCTTCTTTCGTTTTCTCCTCTTTCTCTTACACATTGTGGCTTGCAATACATACTGCAAATGGTAATTAGGTGTTTGAAACTTTTCGGATGGAAACGTCTATCTTCTCCATTGCCCTGTACTCTAGCTTTGAGTTTACTAAATAATTTCTCTAGATTAGTAAACATCTCAAAATTCCATGTTCTAAAAGGAACTTTTCATTTTCTTCCTCTAATGGGATCTCCTCAGATTTCTCCATCGGAGAATATGTAAATTTATTTTTTAAAAGTTTTGGTCCAGGGGCCGGAGTGATAGTACAGCAGGGAGGGAGTTTGCCTTGCATGCGGTTGACCCAGGTTCAATCCCAGCATCCCATATGGTCCCCGAGCACCACCACTAAGGAGTAATTCCTGAGTGCAGAGTCAGGAGAAACCCCAGAGCATTGATGAGTGTGACCTAAAAAAGAAAAAAAAAATGTTTGGGTCCAATTTGGTTTTGTTGCTGTTGTAATTTTTATTATACCACTGTGAGCTACACAATTAGAAGGATGTTCATAGTTGGGACTCTGTCCAAGAGTGTTTCAGCACCAATCCCTCCACCAGTGCCCCGTTCCCACCACAAATGTCCCAACACTCCCTCCCACCCAACCCCAGCCTGCCCCTATAGCAGGCACCTTTTCTTTCTCTCTTTCTATCTCTGTATTTCTTTCTCTCTTACTCTCTGACATGCCATTTTGTTAGTAAAGATGCAAAAGTACCAGGCCCAGACAAAGTCAGACCCAAACACCCGAAGAATCTGCCATCAGTACCCATCAATACATTTGCTCAGCTCTTCACACACTACCTGTCTGAATGCAATGTTCCCTCCCAATGGAAAACCAGCAGGACAGTTCTACTGTTTAAGAAGGGAGACATAATGACATTGGAAATTATCACACCATCTACCTGTTGTCCATCATCTACAAGCTGTTTACATGAGTCATCCTGAACAGGGATTGACAGAACATTAGATGAAGGAAAACCATGCAGCAAGCTGGGTTCCAAAAAGGATTCAGCACAGTCGACCATATCCACACAGTAACCAAGCTCATAGAGATTATTTTAATTTTTTATTTTTACAATTACAAAGATATACAATTAAAAAGTTCATATTTGGGTTTTGGTCAAACAGTGTTCCAGCACCCATCCCGCCACCAGTGCCCATCTCCCACCACCAACGTCCGCGGTTCCCTCCCCCCCCCCCCCAGCCCTCCTCCATGGCAGATTCTTTATTTCTTTCCATTTCTCTCTCTTTCTCTTTTCCTTCCCCTCCAGACTATGGATTACAGAACATACATTAAAGGGTTGTCATGTGTATCTTTTTGCCTCTATTTAATGCTCAGTTCTAGGTTGGCATTAGTACCCTCGACAACTGTTAGCACACGCTTCAATTTTCTGTCTTACCTAGCCTCTGACTCCCACACATTTGTGATAATTTCCACCTTTGACAAGACCTCCTGATATATGTTCCACTTGACCTTGGATATTGGTATCTTAATATGTACATATATATTTATGTTATGCAGATAAATGCAGTCATTCTGTAACTGTCTCTCTCCTTCTGGCTAATTTCGCTCAACATAATCTTCTCCATGTCCATCCATTTATAAGCAAATTTTATAACTTCATTTTTCCTAACAGCTGCATGGTATTCCATTGTGTAGATGTACCAAAGCTTCTTTATCCAGTCATCGATTTTCGGGCACTTCGGGTTGCTTCCAGATTCTGGCTATTGTGAATAATGCTGCTATGAACATAAAAGTAGGGATGGTGTTTCCTCTGAGTATTTTTGGTTTCCCAGAGTAGATTCCCAGGAGTGGTATGGCTGGGTCAAATGGGAGTTCAATTTCTAGTCTTTGGAGGAATGTCCATATTGTTTTCCAGAAAGGCTGTACCAGCCGGCATTCCCACCAACAATGGATGAGTGTCCCCTTTTCCCCACATCTACGCCAGTACTTGTTGTTCTTGCTCTTTTGGATATGTGCCAGTCCCTGTGGTGTAAAGTGGTATCTCATTGTTGTTTTGATTTGCATCTCTCTGATGATTAGTGATGATGACCATTTTTTCATATGTTTTTTGGCCATTCGAATTTCTTCCCTTGCTGAAGTTTCTGTTCATTTCTTCTCCCCATTTTCTGATGGGGTTGTTTGTTTTCTTCTTGTAAAGTTCTACCAGTTAAGCTCATAGAGGTTTGTAGGGAGTTCAAGATGCCGCTCTGTCACACGTTCATTGATTAAAGAAAGCCTTTGATTCTGTTGAGACCGAAGCGGTCATTGAAGCCCTAGCCAACAGTGCATTTAAGCCCAATACATCAAGATCCTTCGTGAGCTGTATTATGGATTCACCACCAGGATCTCACCATTCTACAAGGAAGCGATCATCGATATAAAAAGAGGGGTTCGGCAGGGTGATACCATTTCACCAAAACTCTTTAGCACCACCCTCAAGAACATCATGCGACAATTAGAATGGGGAGGAATGGGAGTGAAGATAGACTATCAGCAACTACACCACCTCTCATTTGCTGATCGGAGGTCTCTTAACACCAAAATTAGTCAAGAGGCACAAATGCTGGCTGACTTTGACCGAGAATGTGGAAAGATAGGTCTACAGCTGAATCTAAAGAAAACTATGTTTATTAAAAATGAACTAGTTTTAGAGGCCACATTCACTCTCAATGGAACAAACATCTCTGAATACAGCAAATATGTGCACCTAAGTCGAGAACTCAACATGATGAGTGACCTAAAACCTGAGCTGCGCAGGAGGAAGAGAGCGGCATGGAATGCCTTCAAGAGCATTGAAGAAATAGCTAAAAGACAAAGAACCTCTGGCTCCAGGCACATCTCTTTGACTCCACTGTTCTCCCTGCATTAACGTACACCTCAGAGATCTGGGCCTTACTAAAGCAGGATGAGAGCACTATTTGGGTCTCCCAAAGAGGAATCGAAAGAGCTATGCTTGGAATATCACGCCTCACTCAAGTGAGAGAAGGAATCGGTGTTCCAACCTTCATCGCCATTCCAGAGTCAGGGATGCTGTCTGTATGCCAAGGCATCGAAAATCAGATGGGCTGGACATGTAATGCAATTTGGAGATGATCGCTGAACTAGAGCCGTTACCAACTGAATCCCACGGGATGTCAAAAGATCACGTGGCTGCCCACCTACAAGATGGTCAGACTTCTTCGTCAAAACCCTGAATGAACGGTTTGAGGCTCTTCATATTCCTGAAGCAAACAGATGCCATTGGGTTACATTGGCACGTGATAGTGTCAAATGGAAACGTTACTGGCCCCCGCTTGAGCAAATGGATGAATAAAGGGATGTCAAGTGATCAAGTGATCTCTGTCTCTGTCTCTGACTCTGGATCTCTCTCTCTTTCTTATCCTACATTTTCTGGTGTGCTCTGTAGATATTAACGGTTTATGATGTAAGTCTTTATGTATATATTCAATAGTGAGTTCTAGTGTGACATTATAGTTCCTAATTCCCCATCATCTTTCCCAGTTTGTTGCAACTACAGTGATCATTACAGTGTTTAAATGTGAAAGATCCTGGGAAGGACTTGGTCCTAACCTACATTATTATCTAAGACTCTTTCACTACCATGGAGTGTCTGTGGCAGTGCAGCTGTGTTTCTGGTCTTCCCCTGTCCATTGCTGCTGGCTGTGAGGCTGCGGGCCTGTAGACACACCTGCCAACCCGGAGGGCGAGATGCCCAACTCCCTTATCCAAGTCTGGGCAGCATGGCCCTCCCCACACTTTTGGGTCTAATTTGAAGTTGTACTTCACTCATAAATTATATGAAACACCATAAAATCCTTAAATAATAATTTTGCACCTTATTTTTATTTTAGTTTATGTAACACAGTTCCAATAGGTTTATACTATCAATGCCACTAATGTTCCCAGGAATAACCACCACTGTCCTTATGCCACATTTTCTTTATCCCCCTGCTCTCTACACACTGTTCACACTCCTTGTTAGTAAGTTTTGCGATCCAGGTCAAGGATATGTCAATGTTCAGTGCTCTCTATTCCCTCGCATTGTTTTTCTATAACCCATAGATGAGTGAGATCATCAATATTTGTCCTACTCCTACTGGCTTATTTAGCTTAACATGTTATTCTCTGATACTAAATGAAGTGCTGTAACGCATGATTTACTCTTTTCTTACAGATGCATCGTATCTGATTATGTATTTATGCTGTAACATCTCTTGCCATTTAATGGACACTGGGAGTTTAGTACATTAAGAAGAGTTTAAAGCCTCTTCAACCAATAAATAGAGCTGGAAAACTCAACAGTAATATATAATAAAAATTAGTAATAAATTGCAACTATAGCTCAATATTTTATTGAATTTAATTAAAAATGGATCAAACATATTGATTGCTCAGACTGTCATCTGGTTATGAAACATTTCAGATAATAAGAGGCAAAGGCTAAAATGACTATAAGCAAGTATAACTGCCACTAATTCCAAAAAGAGTTCTCAGCACTCTTACCGAGGAGAACCAATTTCTAAATGGATTATCAATATTCCATCCTCCCCAAGTCTGGTTCAGGACATATGCTATTTTCCCAATATTTTTTAGGGGTTGTTTAGCTCATAGTCACCTGTACAGGAAGCTCTGCCCCTTCTTGCGGCTGGCCTGTTTCAGCCCTGCTGTTCAGGAAGGCCAGTGCATGCCTGGAGTGCCAGCTGGGGCCTGGCAGAGCCCCACAGCTTCCAAGGAGATAGGGTGGGGCCTGGGAATTCCGGACACACCTACCCCACCAACCCTACCTTGGGCCTGGGCTGCTGGGAACGGGGCCAGTTGGGCCGAGGCCCAGGCCATCCACCTGCCAAGGCTGGCTTTGAAGGAGTGGAGCAGCAGCTGGGGCGGGACTTGTGGGGCGGCAGAGCCTGCAGAGCTGCCTTCACTCCAGCCCTGTTGGGACTTCTCTAAGGGCAGGGGCTGTCACTCCCACTTCCCCGGGGCCAAATCCTTCAGGTCCCTGAGCAGCCAAGGACCCCTTCTGCGGGCATGTCCCCTTTTTTACTTCATGTCCTCTCTTTTGCCATCCCTGTTTTTTCTGCCCTTCCCTGGAGGTCACTTGAGTTGTGTTGTGCCCACTCATGCAAGGGGCCACCAGCTTGTCACTGTGGAAATGAGGGCAGTTGTAATGACATCACCTTCTGGGTCATCTTCTTCAGCTTTAAATAACTTGAGTCTATGACCAGCTGTTTGCCCCCCCCCTCCAGGGGCCATTTAGCTTTATATCATTCTTTAGTGATATAACGGCAGAGTCTGGCACCACACAGCAGAACCTGGCAAACTACCCATGTTGCATTTGATATGCCAAAAACCAGTAACAATTATAGACCTCATTCCCATGACCTGAAGGAATGGTTTGAGGCTCTTCAAGGTCCTGGAGCGAGCAAATGCCCTTGAGCTACACTAGCATGCAACAGGACATATGGAGATGTTACTGGTGCCTGCTCGAGCAAATCAACGAACAACGGGAAGACAAGTGATACAAGTGAAGTGATACATAAATTAACATAAATTACAGCTTTTTCATTATCGACTAGCAGCAGTCTTTGATTGTACATTCTACAAACACCATCTTCTTCAGCTATAGATATAATTGAATCAGTTTTGATAGAATATGGATCCTATTGGGTCTGCTATTTTGCTCATTAATCTCATTAGAAATTGTTTCAAGTACTGTTTGGAGCCTGATTATATGATTCAATACATAATGGGAGCTCCCATACTGGGCCCAGGTAATGGGACCTTGTATTTGATAATATGCTGGGAGGCCACTCATCATTTCCCCAATAATTTTCAACGGCATCATACTTGTAGTCAGGTAAGTCATCATACTAGTATCCCCAATGAGTATCCCCAGTTATTGGGAAGAAGGAAAAATCTTGACTGTGTAAACCCTATGGTACAGGTTCCTTCTTCCCCCAGTTTCACAGGAGATGAGAATATGCTCTGGTCCCACAGATCCAGAAGCCCTCCAGGGCCAGCCTGTGTCCCAGAATTTATGTGGGCCCAATTACAGTCTAGATTTAACAGAAATTGGAAAGATCTTACACCTAATTTAGAGCAAAATGCAGGGTTGAGACTAGCATAACACTTTTGGTAATGTTATGGGAGGCTAAGAACCAGCCTTAAATCTGCATACCACCTGGTTCTGTGCCATTATAGATCAAAGGCTTTATCACATATAATTTCTCCTGTCCCTGAGTAGTAATCCCCCTGCTTAGTTAAGCATTCTTGGCACAAGGTGACTGGCTGCAAAAGCTAAACAACTGGGCAGGTCATTGTTTAGGGTTGTCCCCATACACATGGACAGCATTGCTGGGAGATGGAGAAATCCCAGTAGGTTATGTAATATCAGTTCAGCATGACTTCTAAGGACACTTTTCCAGTATTAGGTGAATTCATGCTGCTGGAAGACCAGTGGGTAAGTCAAAAGATTCTGGTAAAGGAATAGGTGTTGGAACTTTGTAGGACTGAAGCCCTATCATGAACAACTTTGTAACTGTGTATCTCACTGTGATTCCATTTTAAAAAATATCACTTGTATCACTTTTATCACTTGTCTTCACGTTGTTCATATATTTGCTCAAGTGGACACCAGTAACATCTCCATTTGTCCCTGTTCGTGTGCAGGTATAGCCCAAGGGCCTCTGCTCGCTCCAGGAACATGAAGAGCCTCAAACTATTCCTTCAGGTCATGGGAATGAGGTTGTTCCCATGGTTGTTACAACAAAATAAAATTAATTATTATTTTAAAAATAATTAATTAAAAAAAGATTTTTGATGTAAGCTGCTTGCCTAGAAGTACCCACCACCTTCCTTTTCTGATGCTTTGCCCTCCTGCTTTGCCTTTTGTGCTTCCGCTATGATGTATCTAGGACAAGATGGCAATTTTGAGGCTAATAAAATATTAGACAGGGGTTGACTCACTGTTTGCTGCATGTTTCACTGCTACATATGACGGAAAATTTCCTTGAGCTACCAAGTCTTCCCCTGTCTGGTGTGCCTGAAGTGGATGGCTGCCACATCCTTCAACTCTCACACTATCTCCAGTAGCTTTAAAATCTCCTCCTGGTTTTTGTCTTTCTTTCTCCAGCTTGCAGGAAGCCCCCTCTCTTTATACAGAGTTTTGTGCACATGCAGTATGACATGTGAATTGTTATAGTTGGCCCGTTTTTTCTTGCTAAGTTCCAGTGACCTTTTTCAGGACCATCATTCTGCTTTCTGGGTTTATCACCCTTGTGAGTAGTCCCTGCTTTCCCCAGTGTCAGGTTCGAGACTGCTGCAGGCCTGGCATGCCTCCTGCCCTTCTCCGTGTAACTGTATGACAAAAGAGTCATTTGTGTAAAGTCAGGTTGCCAGTCTTTCTTTCCCTGGGTAATTTCTTCGATCCTGAACAGATTGTGTCAGTAGAGACCTAGGATTCCCACTATCCTGGCCAGTCTAATAACATTGTGAGTATATTTTTAAGCCCCTTTGTAGAAGTAGACTGCTACCATCAGTAAGCAGAATTTCATATGAATTATTTATGGGAAATATTTTTCTCTCTCTTTTTATTTATTTTTTGCTTTATTTAAACACTGTTATTTTCAAAGTACAAAGACTTTTACAATATAGTTGTTAGAAAGATTCATTGTTCAACACCAATCCCACCACCAGTTTGCCCCTACCACCACCAGAGGCACCCATTTCCCTCCCTAATGAGAGGATCCCGCACACCCCCAAAGAGAGAGAGCATCCTGTAGGAGAAACCGCCCAGAGAGAGACAGAAGTACAGGAGAGGTTCCTGCAGAGAGCAAGGAATGAGATGAAATAAAGTAAACATTAAAGAATAACCCTCAGGAACCTCTAGCCTTGCTCATTATTCTGCCAACAGATCAGGGGAAACAGTATCACCCCACACCCAGGCCGGGTACCCTAACAGACAGTGAGTACTTCTGGGGACCCAGCTAGGCCCCAGCTTCTGCTGCCATGATCACCCCCTCACACCCAAGTAATGTTAAGGCTATGGAACCTACAGGAGGTCCCTTCAGCCTAGGGCCTTGCGACCTCCCTGAGAAGGGAGCCACAATCCCCCTCTAATACAGTTATTTTTAAGCCTTAACAGGTTTGGACTAGTCAAAACCCAGACCCACCACCACTGCACCTACACCCATCACAGATTTCAAACTTTTCTCAACCTCTGTTTGAGTTTGTCCTATGCATACACTGAATAATCTATTCTATATTGCTTGTTGGAGCTAATTCTCTAAATACAGTCAATGAACATATTCTTAGATAAAAGTCAATGGAGATTATTAAATCTCCATTGTGTCATTTGAGCCCACTGTTAGGAATTATCCATATGTTCCCATAGACCACACATCCTGCCCACACACTTGTTTCTGTGAGATGTGACGGGATACCTGGTACATCAGTATACCAGACTTTGAGATACTGTGGCTACGTGCCATGGGGAGAGCTAGCAGGAGCTCTCCCTGTGCGACTGCATCCCTGGATCATGGCCGACATTGCAGCAGCACTTCTGGGCAGGCCTACTGGGCCTTCTGGAGGGACTGAGGTTGGGGAAGAGGCCCCAACTCCAGCTCCATGAAAGCCTGGTGAGCTTAGCCTCTGGTATCCACACACCTGGGCTTGCAATTGGCTTCTCTCTTGGATTGGGTTCTGATGAACTGTGGAGTTCGGAACCTGAAGATGGCTGCAATTGTGGTGTGTGAGGCTTTTCTGACTTCTGAGGACTTATTGGGGGTGGGGTGAAGAAGAGGACCAGAACCTGCCCCCTTCCAGGATGCCTCATGGTCGGCCAAGCACCAGGAGAGCCATCAGTAGCTCTCCCATATACTTGCATCCCTGATTCATGGCCAACATTGCCAGCTGGGAAATAGCTTTTAAATTAAACCTATGATACACTTGTTCAATCCATTCTGTAGAACTATAATCTAATTTCTACTAAAAGGTGAGTTGCTGAAAAATAATTTTCCCTCCACCTTTATTTAACATCTGCCAAGCGGTTTGCTTTTAATAAATGTGGCTTGTTATTTTGTGTAAATACAGTAAGACCAGAAAATTTTCTATAGGATACCCCCATTATTTATTGATTGACTAAAGATAGATCAGGCGGCTCATAAAGAAAATTAATATTTTACATATCACATAGTATTACTCAGGCTTAGCCTTTCTGAAGTTGTAAAGGTCAGGTCAGTGTCCAAAGTCTTTGCCTCAGATTTCACATCATCTGAAGTAAAAGCCTGGAAGGTATAAATGCATCATGTTTGATTACGCTTTGTTCACAGTCCTCTCACCAGCCTTGGGTTTTGTATTGTAAATAAAAAAACTTACTCCTCTCTTTCCCATATGCCCTAACAACACACAAAGGTTCTGCCCCTGTCCTTGGTGGGCCTGTAACCCCAGGACTAGTTCCTGCTCTGGGAAGAAGTACCTGGAAGGAAGAACTTGGTCTCACCTCATTGTTTCGAATTAAGGTCTATTAACTCTTTGTTTTTCTTTTTGGGTCACACCCGGCAATGCTCAGGGGTTTCTCCTGGCTCTGCACTCAGGAATTACTCCTGGCGGTGCTTGGGGGACCATAAGGGATGTCGAGGATCGAACCGGGCAGGCACAGGCCGGCCGCATGCAATGCAAACGCCCTACTCACTGGGCTATCGCTCCAGCCCCAAGGTCCATTAACTCTTTTTTTTAATTTTTTATTATACCACCGTGAAACATACAATTGCAAAGGGTTCTTGGTAATACAGTATACCAGCACCCATCCCTCCACGAGTGCCCCATTTCCACCAACAATGTACCCCACCCCCTCCCACCCACCCCCAGGCTGCCTTAATAGCAGGTAACCCAGTTTCCTCTCTTTCTCTCTCTGTCTCTCTCTGTCTCTGCATCTCTCTCCCTCTTATCTTACACATTGTGGCTAGCCCTGCAGATATTTAGAGTTTATCACTTAAGTCTCTTTGTGTATATTCAATGGTGAGTTTTAATCTGCCATTACCATTTCCCACATTTAGTAAAACACTGGTATCTATTTATGTCCTATTAATAAATGCAGTCATTCTATATCTGTCCTTTTCCTTCTGACTAATTTCACTCAGCATGATAGACTCTATGTCCATCCATTTGCAGGTCACTTGATCACTTGATCACTTGAATCCCATTATTCATCGATTTGCTCGAGCAGGCGCCAGTAACATTTCCATTGGACCCTATCACGTGCCAATGTAGCCCAATGGCATCTGGTTGATTCAGGAATATGAAGAGCCTCAAACCGTTCCTTCAGGGTCTTAACAAGGAAGTCTGACCATCTTGTAGGTGGGCGGCCATGTTATCTTTTGACATCCCGTGGGATCCAGTTGGTAACGGCTCTAGTCCAGCGGTTGTCTCCAAATCGCATTACATGTCCAGCCCATCTGATTTTCGATGCCTTGGCAAACGAGACAGCGTCCCTGATTCGGGAATAGCGATGGAGGTCAGAACTCCGATTCCTTCTCTCACTTGAGTGAGGCGTGATATTCCAAGCATAGCTCTTTCGATGCCTCTCTGGGAGACCCGAATAGCATTCTCATCCTGCTTTCGTGGGGCCCAGGTCTCTGAGGCGTATGTTAATGCAGGGAGAACGGTGGAGTCGAAGAGATGTGCCCGGAGACAGAGGTTCTTTGTCCTTAGCTATTTCTTCGATGCCTTTGAAGGCATTCCATGCCGCTCTCTTCCTCCTGCGCAGCTCAGGTTTTAGGTCGTTCATCATGTTGACTTCTCGACCTAGGTACACATAACTGCTGCATTCAGAGATGTTTGTTCCGTTGAGAGTGAATGGGGCCTCTGGAAATAGTTCATTGCATTCGGACAGGTAGCGTGTGAAGAGCCGAGCTAGTGTATTGATGAGTACCGATGGCAGATTCTTCAGATGTTTGGGTCTGACTTTGTCTGGGCCTGGTGCTGTTCCCTTCTTTACCGATGAGATGGCATGTCGGATTTCAGAAGGGAGAACGTTGGGAATGATATATCCATCCTGTGGAATTTGGTATGTGGGCAGGTGGATGTGGCTATCAAAGAGATTTGAGTAGAAGTCCTGGATAATCTTCTCCATTGCCTTTCTGGAAGATGTGATAGATCCATCAGGGCGTCGGAGGGCAGTCATCTTGGTCTTATAGTTGGCGAAGGACAGGCAGGCAGTGAGAATACTTTTCCAGGCTTCTGCTGCATATTCCAGTATTTCTGCTCTTCTGTCTTTGAGGTCTGCTTTTATCGCTTCTCTGCACTGTTTAGCAAGCTTGGACGTTAGCATTTGGTCTCCTGAGGCTCGCGCCTTGCCACGTTGGCGAATGAGCTCAAGAGTTTCTGAAGACAAGCGTCCTTTGTGTCTTTCTCTCTCTCGGCATTCTTCGCACAATCATGGAGGTGCTGAACCAGTTGGTTGTATTCTTCATCAATGTCATAAATGATGGTATCTTCCCATGTTGCCGCAAT
The DNA here is from genome assembly GCA_021461705.1 of Cryptotis parvus. Classification (NCBI taxonomy): domain Eukaryota; kingdom Metazoa; phylum Chordata; class Mammalia; order Eulipotyphla; family Soricidae; genus Cryptotis; species Cryptotis parvus. The sequence goes on along the minus strand of JAJIBD010001425.1, from coordinate 8,788 downwards.
GGTGCCAAAGAGTTCCCAGTTGGTGGTCGTTCTGGGAGTTCTCTTCTTAAACTTTGCAGCCTTTTCTCCCCGTTGCAGGAAGTAGAATTTTGCACGAAGGAGACGGTGGTCCGATCCTGTCTGGAATTTGGGGACGACAGCAACATCGGTCAGACAAAACCGTCGATTGAAGATGATGTGGTCAATTTCATTGTGGAACTGTCCACCAGGAGATTCCCATGTCCAACGTTTCACTTCAGCCTTCTGAAACTGTGAGTTCCCATGAATAGTCTTGGTGGACATGATGAACTCAGATAGTCTCTCACCCTGTTCGTTCCATTCTAGGCCATGGGTCCCGATGTGGAGTTCTTCAGCCGATCTTCTCGGTCCTATCTTGGCATTAAAATCACCGACTATGATCTTGTAGAAGGTTTGATCTTTTTATAGAACTCCTCCAATTCCATGTAGAATTTCTCAATTTCATCTTCTTTGTATGTGGATGTTGGTGCATAGACAAAGAAGATAGAAATTGCTGGCAGTGGGCCACATCTCCTCAAGTGTAATCGTCCTATTCGGTTTGTTAGGCATTCAAATGAATCAATGTTGACAGCCATGTTCGTGTTGACAAGGACACCAACGCCACCGATGCCTCTTTTCATCACATGTTCCAAGGAACAATTCTTCTCCGGTGTCAAATACAGCATGATGCAACTGGCGCCTCCTCGTCTCAGTCAGACCAATGATGTCGTACTTGATCTTTCTTGCTTGCAGCATCAGATCCTCAATATATGCTTCCGTTGCCAGTGTACATGCATTGAAAGTACAGACAGTCATTTCAGTCCTTCTTCGTTTTGGCAGCCTAGGACAGCCTTGAAATTTTATCAGGCACTGTTTGTTTGCCTTTCTTACTATTGCCGTATTAAGGGCTCTTTCGGGGTCAGGAAAATAAACATTTTTGTTACTGGATTTGGCATATCGAACACGCATCGGACAGCTTGCCAGGCTCTGCCATGCGGGCACTATATTCTCATTACTTTGTGGGGCTCTCTCAGAGGGGGGGTAGAATATTTGTGGTAGTTTGGAGGTAAATCGCGGCACAGCGGCCGCAAGAACGGGAAAGCTGGTTTCTGCTCTGCCGGGTGTACCTGTGTCTTAGGCTCAAGCATTCCTGGGTTTGAAATACTCTCCTCTGAAGGGCGGGTCTCTGCAGGGCGGGTCCTTGTAGGCTGGGTTTCTGACAAGCTGGGCTGGAAACTGGATTAATCTGTGGGCAAATTAATCCATTTGCAGGTAAATTTCATAATTTCATCTTTTCTGACAGCCACATAGTATTCCATAGTGTAGATGAGCCACAATTTCTTTAGCCAGTCCTCTGTTCTCGGGCATTTAGGTGGTTTCCAGATTCTAGCTATAGTGAATAGCGCAGAGATGAATACAGAAGTACAGATAGTGTTTCTGCTATGTGTTTTTCGGTCTCTCAGGTATATTCCCAGGAGTGCTATTGCTGGATAAACGGGAGCTCAATATTTAGTTTTCGGAGGAATGCCCATATTGTTTTCCAAAAAGGGCTGGACCAGTCGGCACTCCCACCAACAGTGGATCAGAGTCCTCTTTTTCCTGCATCCACGCCAGCACCAGTTGATCTTGCTGTTTTGGATGTGTGCCAGTCTCTGTGGGGTGAGATGGTACCTCATTGTTGTTTTGATTTGCATCACTTTGATGATTAAAGATGAAGAACACTTTTTCATATGCCTTTTTGGCCATTCGAATTTCTTCTTTTTTGGAAGCTTCTGTTCATTTCTTCTCCCCATTTTTTGATGGGGTTGGCTGTTTTCTTCTTGTGGAGTGCTACCAGTGCCTGATATATCCTGGATATTAACCCCTTGTCAGATGGGTATTGGGTGAATATCCTTTCCCACTCTGTGGATTGTCTTTGTATCTTGGTCACCATTTCTTTTGAGGTGCAGAAGCATTTTAATTTTATATAATCCCATTTGTTTATCTTTGCTTCCATTTGCTTGGTCAGTGGTGTGTCGTCTTTAAAGATACTTTTCCTTTCGATGTCGTGAGAGCGTTTCTCCTATGTTTTCTTCGATGTACCTTATAGATTCATGTCTGATATCGAGATCTAGAATCCATTTTGATCTGACTTTTGTGCATGGCGTTAGAAGGAGGTCTAAGTTCATTTTTTTACACATAGCTGCCCAGTTTTCCCAGCACCATTTGTTGAAGAGGCTTTCTTTGCTCCACTCAAGGTCCATTAACTCTTATAAACTCCCTTCCTCCAACCTTTTGTAAAGTATTTGTCTTGATCAGACTAGGTGTGTGGTGTAGGGTGGTTTGGAGTTAGATGGAGAGGGGAGTTTTTGTAGATATTAAAGTTTCAGATTTTCTGGAACCTCTTAGGGTGAACCCAAAACTCAATCTGAGGTCCCTGGAAACACTAGATCCAATACCTTGGTGAAATTGTCAAGGCTCCTTTGAGCATAAGAGTCTCCAGACACCAGCTCCCAGACCACCAAGGCAAAATTTTGTAAGTTTGGAGCCACTGGTTGAGGCCCCAACAATTGTGTCCCTACCAATGGCCCTGGTCATCAAAATTTCCATTATATTGGTGGCACAAGGAATCAGGATGGCTTCATTATCCCCAACAATGCACAGCCTCTGAAGTAAGCTTAAAATAGTGGGCAATTTCCCTTATAATGGAGATAAATTTTAGAAAGAGGATCACTGTAAATATGAAAAGTACAAGGAAAAGTCAAATTTTTTCCTCAAATTCAAAAAGTGTTGAATTTGAGGCAAGGGTTCTTTAGGACTGATATGGAGTAGAAGAAAATATATATGATAAAAATAAGGATAGTTCAATTTGACCGTATTAGATGTGGTCCTTTAAAATAATGTGGTATTCTCAGTGACAAGCAAAAAAAATGGCAACGCTCTAGAAAGATTTGTTTTTATAAATTGTCACACCTTTATGTCGATATGAAATGAGAACTTAGGAACTAATTTCGTTTAAGAAAACAGTAAATAAATCTGGCTGTTTCTAAAATCTGGTTATTATATTGATCACTCCATTGAGCATAGGTGTACACGTATCTTTTTCAATTCTTGGTTTTAGTTTTGGGGACTCCGAAGGAAAGTTTGGTTAAACATAGGTGTACTAGAGTCCCTGGGGTGCGCGGCTGGCTGGGTGGGCGCCTGGGGCTGTGGTAGAGCCCCAGGTCTCGGCAGAAGGTGGAACTACAACCCCCAGAAGTCCGAGCAGAACCGGAAGTAAACCGTGATTTTGAACTCTCACCCCAGCCTGTCTGCATCTCAGGTAGAGTCCCTGGGGTGCGCGCTGGCTGGCGAGGCACCTGGGGCTATGGTAGAGCCCCAGGTCTCGGCAGAAGGTGGAACTACAACCCCCAGAAGTCCGAGCAGAACCGGAAGTAAACCGTCATTTTGAACTCTCACCCCAGCCTGTGTGCATCTCAGGTAGAGTCCCTGGGGTGTGTGGCTGGCTGGTGGGACGCACGCTGGCCGCTTATTAATACTAAAACTAGGAAATTCAACACCAAGGGAAGGTAATACCCTCAAGAAAAAAAAACAGTACACTAGAGGAATCTATCCCTGAACACCGCAACACCATGGGAAAACAACGCGGATCCCCAGCTCGAAGAACAGATGAAGGAATTGACCGTGAAGAATCAAAAAAAGAATACAGATGTGCATGATCACTCTGACAATGAAATTAGAGAGGAAATTGGTAGGATGTTTAAGGAGCTCAACGAAAAAAATTGAGCAGATGTCCAATATAATACAGGAGAACATAAACGAAGCAGTTGAAAGGGCAGTCAATAAACTACGGGAGGAAATGAGAGCAGAAATGAGAACCATGCAAAGAGAAATATTATCGCTTAAAAACTCAGTAGATGAAATGAAAAACACAGTCGGGCTCTCAACAGTAGGATGACAGCAGCGGAAGAGAGAATCAGTGAGACTGAAGATGAGCTGCAGAAAGCACTCAGAGAACTACATAAGATGGAAAAAGATCGGAAAATGGATAAGCAACGGAACAGAGAACAATGGGATGAAGCCAGGCGGAACAACATAAGAATCATCGGAGTCCCAGAGGGACAGGAAAGTAACCCCAAGGAAATTAAAACAGTTAAAAACATCCTGGCTGAAAAGTTCCCCGAGTTAAAGGATGAAGGCATCCAGATCCAAGAAGCCCGACGCAGTACCAGCAAGAAGAGACCCCAATAGAAAGACCCCAAGACACATCCTAGTCAAAGTTATGGATGCCATAGACAGAGACAGAATTCTTCAGGCAGCAAGATCAAAGAAGGAAATTGTATACAAAGGAGCATCCATTCGACTTTCAGCAGACTTCTCAGAAGACACCCTCCAAGACCAAAGACAGTGGTGGGATATAGTAAAAAAACTTAATGAAATGAACGCCTCAGCAAGAATTCTTTATCCAGCTAAACTCTCACTCAGATTTGAAGGACAGATATACAACTTCTTGGATAAACAACAGCTTAGGAACTTTGTAAAATCAAAACCAACCTTAAAAAGAAGGACTGAATGATCTACTATAAGACGAGACATAACCCAAAAAGAACAACCAACCTATACAGAAAGATGGCACAAAATCCCATGACAATAATATCTCTCAATGTCAACGGTCTAAATGCACCAGTTAAGAGACACAGAGTGGCAAAATGGATCACAAAATTGAATCCGACATTCTGCTGCCTTCAAGAAACACACCTGAACAATCGGAGCAAAGACAGGCTCAAAATGAAAAGGCTGGAAAACAATCCTTCACTCAAACAACCCATCCAAAAAGGCTGGGGTAGCCATACTGGTATCTGACAACATAGACTTCAGGCTGAAGAAGGTCAGAAGGGACAGTGAAGGTCACTTCTTAATAGTCAAGGGATGCACATATCAGGAAGAAATCACGCTATTAAACATATATGCACCCAACGAGGGGCCAGCAAAATACCTAAAACAACTACTAATAGACTTCAAAGAAGACATTGACAGCAACACAATTGTAGTTGGAGACTTCAACACTGCTCTATCAACCCTGGATAGATCAACAAGATTGAAACTTACCAAGGAAATACTGGCCCTAAAAGAAGAGATGGAAGAAAGAGGGCTGGTAGACATATACAGGACATTTCATCCCCAAAAAGCTGAATACACTTTCTTCTCCAGTGCACATGGAACATACTCGAAAATAGATCACATGCTGAGCCATAAATCATACCTCCATAAAATCAAGAAGATAGAAATTGTGCCAACTATTTTTTCAGACCATGATGCACTGAAAATAGAAGTTAATTGTACATAAAAACGGAGACCAATACCAAGTACCTGGAAACTAAACAGCTCACTGCTGAACAACCAGCAAGTCATAAAAGAAATCAAAGAGGAAATCCAAAGATTCCTGGAAACAAATGAGACTGAAGACACGAATTACCAGAACTTGTGGGATACAGCAAAAGCAGTGTTAAGAGGCAAGTTCATAGCTCTTCAGGCATTCATCAGAAAAGAAGAAAAGGCCATCATAAACAGTCTGACTTCCCAACTTAAGATCTTAGAGAGTGATCAACAAAAGGAGCCCAACCCAAGCAGAAAGAAAGAAATAATAAAACTTAGAGCAGAAATCAATGAGATGGAATGTCAAAAAACAATCCAGAAGATCAATGAAACCAAAAGCTGGTTCTTTGAAAAAAAAAACAAGATTGACAAACCACTTGCAAGACTTGTAAGAAAAGGAAAAGAGAGAACCCAAATAAATAGAATCAGACATGAAAATGGGGACATCACAACTGAAAACACAGAAATTCAAAAGATCATCAGAGATTACTATGAGAGCCTGTACGCCACGAAACAAGAGAATCTAGAAGAAATGGACAAATTCCTGAATTCCTATAGCTTCCCAAGTCTGCAACAAGAAGATTTGGAATACCTCAACAAACCTATCTCCATCGAGGAAATAGAATCGGTAATCAAAAGTCTCCCCAAACACAAAAGCCCAGGTCCAGATGGATTCACCAGTGAATTCTACAAAACCTTTAAAGAGGACCTACTCTCAAATCTTTTTAAGCTCTTCCGGCAAATTGAAGAAACAGAAATACTACCAAATAGCTTTTACGAGGCACATATCACCCTGATACCCAAAGCAGACAAAGATGTCACAAAAAGGAAAACTACAGACCAATCTCCCTGATGAATACAGATGCTAAGATCTTCAACAAAATACTAGCAAATAGAATCCAAAGAGTCATCAAAAAGATTGTACACCTTGACCAAGTGGGATTCATCCCGGGAATGCAAGGATGGTTCAACATCCGCAAGTCAATCAACATAATACATAATATCAACAAAAAGAAAAATAAAAACCATATGATCATATCAATAGATGCAGAGAAGGCATTTGACAAGATTCAACACCCGTTCATGATGAAAGCTCTCCGTAAAATGGGGATTGAAGGAACCTTCCTCAAGATAATCCAGGCCATCTACTACAAGCCCACAGCGAGCATCATTCTCAATGGGGAAAAACTGAAAGCCTTCCCCTTAAGATGAGGGACAAGACAAGGCTGCCCGCTCTCACCACTTCTATTCAATATAGTACTGGAAGTACTTGCCATAGCAATCAGGGAAGAAAAAAGACATTAAGGGCATCCAGATAGGAAGGGAAGAAGCCAAGTTATCACTCTTTGCAGATGACATGATATTATACCTGGAAAACCCAAAACTCTCTACCAAGAGGCTCCTAGAAATAATACATTCTTATAGTAGAGTAGCAGGGTACAAAATCAATACCCAAAAGTCAATGGCCTTCCTATATGCAAATAGCGAAAGAGAAGAAAGGGACATTAAAGAAACCATCCCATTCACAATTGCACCACAGAAAATCAAATACCTAGGAATCAGTTTGACAAAGAATGTAAAGGATCTCTACAAAGAAAACTACAAAACGTTACTTCAGGAAATAAAAGAAGACCTGAGGAAATGTAGACACATTCCCTGCTCATGGATTGGAAGGATTAACATTATCAAAATGGTAATACTCCCTAGAGCTTTATACAGATTCAATGTGGTCCCTATAAAGATACCCATGATGTTCTTCAAAGAAATTGAACAAACACTCCTGAAATTTGTATGGAATAATAAAACCCCACGAATAGCTAAAGCAGTCCTTGGGAAAAAGAAGATGGGAGGTATCACTTTCCCCAACCTCAAGCTCTACTACAGAGCAGTTGTAATTAAGACAGTGTGGTATTGGTATAGAGACAGACCCGTAGACCTATGGAATAGAACTGAGTATCCTGAAACTCACTCACAAATATACAACCACTTAATCTTCGATAAAGGAGCAAAAAATATTAAGTGGAGCAAAGAAAGCCTCTTCAACAAATGGTGCTGGGAAAACTGGGCAGCTACGTAAAAAAATGAACTTAGACCTCCTTCTAACGCCATGCACAAAAGTCAGATCAAAATGGATTCTAGATCTCGATATCAGACATGAATCTATAAGGTACATCGAAGAAAACATAGGAGAAACGCTCTACGACATCGAAACGAAAAGTATCTTTAAAGACGACACACCACTGACTAAGCAAATGGAAGCAATGATAAACAAATGGGATTATATAAAATTGAAAAGCTTCTGCACCTCAAAAGAAACGGTGACCAAGATACAAAGACAATCCACAGAGTGGGAAAGGATATTCACCCAATACCCATCTGACAAGGGGTTAATATCCAGGATATATCAGGCACTGGTAGCACTCCACAAGAAGAAAACAGCCAACCCCATCAAAAAATGGGGAGAAGAAATGAACAGAAGCTTCCAAAAAAGAAGAAATTCGAATGGCCAAAAGGCATATGAAAAAGTGCTCTTCATCTTTAATCATCAGGGAGATGCAAATCAAAACAACAATGAGGTACCATCTCACCCCACAGAGACTGGCACACATCCAAAACAGCAAGATCAACTGGTGCTGGCGTGGATGTGGGGAAAAAAGGGACTCTCATCCACTGCTGGTGGGAGTGCCGACTGGTCCAGCCCTTTTGGAAAACAATATGGGCATTCCTCCGAAAGCTAGATATTGAGCTCCCATTTGATCCAGCAATAGCACTCCTTGGAATATACCCTAGAGACCGAAAAAACACATAGCAGAAACACTATCTGTACTTCTTTATTCATCTCTGCGCTATTCACTATAGCTAGAATCTGGAAACAACCTAAATGCCCGAAAATAGAGGACTGGCTAAAGAAACTGTGGTTCATCTACACTATGGAATACTATGCGGCTGTCAGAAAGGATGAAATTATGAAATTTACCTGCAAATGGGTGGACATGGAGTCTATCATGCTGAGTGAAATTAGTCAGAAGGAAAAGGACAGATATAGAATGACTGCATTCATTAATAGGATATAAATAGATACCAGTGTTTTAATAAATATGGGAAATAGTAATGGAAGATTAAAACTCACCACTGAATATACACAAAAGAGACTTAAGTGATAAACTCTAAATATCTGCAGGGCTAGCCACAATGTGTAAAATAAGAGGGAGAGAGATGCAGAGACAGAGAGAGAGATAGAGAGAGAAAGAGAGGAAACTGGGGTACCTGCTATTAAGGCGGCCTGGGGGACGGGAGGGGAGGGGTACAGTGGTGGTGGAAATGGGGCACTGGTGGAGGGATGGGTGCTGGAATACTGTATTACCAAGAACCAATTATGAACACCTTTGTAATTGTATGTTTCACGGTGGTATAATAAAAATTTTTTAAATAAAAT
>JAJIBD010001424.1:0-26490 GCA_021461705.1 Cryptotis parvus | reverse complement strand
AAAAAGAAAAAAAATGGGCTTCTTTTTTTTCTTGCAACTTATTTTATAGCTAGAAATCCACCCAAACTCCCCAGCACAGCCCAGAATGGGCTGGACTATCTAAAGATGAAAACAGGAAAACAGCTCTATAGAAATGTAGCAACTTCAAGAGGCCATCTGGCTGTTTACTAGGACCCAGAGCTAATTCAAAGCCTCCTAGCAGAGCTGGGAGGACCTATAAGCTAAATGTAACTTCCCCTGGCAGCAAGGGTCAAATGCCCTCAGGTAATTTCTCCCAGCACCTCACCTAATGTCTTGAGCCAAATTCTGCCTGAAAATGCCTTTTATAGTGTAGAGAAGGGTGTTCTGATATGGCATGTCTCTGTACCAAAGACTACTAATGCCAGTTAAATATTTCTCCAAGCCTTTACAAGAGTCTCATCTACTTCACGGTAGTTTTGTATTTTAGTTGCCTTTGAGTTATCTGGGAGCCATGCTTGCTTGCTTGGAGGCAAACAGCATTTCTCTGTGGTCTAATTACTTAGAGATCCAACGTGGCCTGGCAAATATGCTAGTAAGATCTAGCTAGTCCCACGATGATTGTGATAGCATGAGAGAATATTTATACCAGACAGTACAGAATACATGGTCAGATAAACTGCCACATTTAAACTACCCCCTGTCTATGAAGTGACCTGCAGGAGGCAATTCAGGACAGATGCAGAGGCTTTTAGGCTTTTAGGTGTCCTGCAACAATTAACCTCTGATCATATGGACATTGAGTGAATATTCTTTCCCACTCTGTGGGTTTTCTTTGTATGTTGGTCACTGTTTCTTCTGAGGTGGAGAAGATTTTTAGTTTCATATATCCCATTTATTTATCTTTGCTTCTACTTTCTTTATTAGTGGTGTTTCATTTTTGAAAATGCTTTTAGCTTCAATGCAGTGGAGTGTTTTGCCCATAGTGTCTTTGATATACTTTATGGATTCAGCTGTAACACTATTAAGATCTTTAATCAATTTTGATTTGACTTTTTGCATGGCATTAGGCAGAGTTCTTCATTCATATTTTTACATGTAGCTGCCCAGTTTTCCTGGCACCACTTGTTGAAAAGGCTTTTCTTGCTCCACTTCATACTTTTTGCTCCTTCATAAAAGATTAAGTGATCATTTATTTGAGGATGTGTGTCAGGACATTAAACTTTCTTCCACAGGTCCACAGGTCTGTTTTTACTCCAATACCATGATGTTTAAAATACTACCACTTTGTAGTTAATTTGAAGTTGGGAATGATGATCACCCCAACTTCTTTTTCCCATGGATTGCTTTGGCTCTTCGTGGGGGATTATTGTTCCATAGCAAATTTCCAGAGTGTTTGCTCAATTTATTTGAAAAAATGTCATAGGTATCCTTGTAGGTACTGCATTGAATCTGTAAAATGCTTTAGGGTGCATTGCCATTTTGTCAATGTTGATTCTCGCAAACCAAGAGCAGGGGTTGTGTTTCCCTTTCCTCATGTCCTGTTTTATTTCTTGAAGCAGCCTTTGTAGTTTTCTTTTGTACAGGTCCTTTATGTACTTATTTTAGCTGATTCTAAGGTACTGGATTTTCTGAGGCACAACTGTGAACTGGATTTTTTTTTAAATATCACTTTTTTTCCTCTTTCCTTATTTGCATATATGAAAGCCATGGGCTTTTGGGCATTGATTTTGTAATCTGACACTCTACTATACATATCTGTTGTTTCTAGAAGCTTGTTGGTAGAAACTTTAGGGTTTGCTAAGCATAATATTATGTCATATAGTGATAGTTTGGCATCTTTTACTATCTGGGTGCTCTTAATGTCTTCTTCCTTAATGTTATGGAAAGCACTTCCAGTACTACATTAAATAGAAGTTGTGATAGTTTTTTTCTCTCTGCTAATAGTTGTTGGAAATGGTAACACCAGACTAGAACTGAGCATTGAATGTTGACAAAGGATATACATGATAACCACTAAATGTATGTATTTCAAAACACAAAGTGTAAGAGAAAGGAGAGAAAGACATTGAAAGAAAGAATTAGAGAAGGAAAAGTGCCTGCCATAAAGGCAAGTTGGGTGGAAAGGGGAGGGAATCTGGGAACATGAGCAGTGGGAAATGTATACACTGGTGGTGGCTTGGTTGTTTGAACAATGTATGACTGAAACTCAACCATGTAGGAGTTGAGTACAAAAGTACAAAAAAAGTTTGTATTTTTATATCTCAGGGTGGTATAATAAAATTAAAAAAATAAGAAATGGTGATAGTGGGTAAACTTGGCTTCTCCCTGATCTTAGCGGAAAGACTTTTAGTTTTACCTCATTAAAACTAATGCATGCTGTGGGCATGCAATAGACAGTTTTGACTATATTGAGAAAATTCCTTCAATTTCCATTTTGTGGATAATTTTTATCATGAACAGGAGCTGAATCTTGAGGAGCTGGATCTTGTCAAATGCTTTCTCTGCATCTGTTGATATGACCATATAGTTTTGTTTTTCTTTTTTATTGATAAGGTGTCAGGGTCGCCACTGGGGTTCCCAACAGTGCCAGGAAGCGAGTTCCCTTCCACCTCCGAAGCTGGCAGGGAATGGAGGAAGACTCAGAAATCCAATGCAGGTTTAAAAAGGGCTTTACTATCACAGGATCCAGTATACAATCTAAGAGCAGGGAAAACTTCCGGACTCTGAGTTCTCAGATAGGCCCCAACCAGGTGTAAGCCAAGATGGCTGCCACAACTTGTTGAGGCCCAACAGAGAATGGAGAGGACGGAGAAGCAAAACTCCAAGGGAAGCCGGAAATGGCAAAAAGGGGAAAAAGAAAGTGCTTCTTTCTTCTTGCAGTTTATTTTATAGCTAGAAATGCGCCCAAACTCCCAGCCAGGCCCATTCTGGGCTGGGCTATATAAAAGATGACAACAGGAAAATAGCTCTATAGAAATGTAGCAACCTCCAGGAGGCCATCTGGCTGTTTGCTAGGACCCAGAGCTAATTCAAAGCCTCCTAGCAGAGCTGGGAGGACCTATAAGCTAAATGTAACTTCCCTGGCAGGGAGGGTCAAATGCCCTCAGGTAATTTCTCCCAGCACCTCTCCTAATGTCTTGAGCCAAGTTCTGCCTGGAAATGCCTTTATAGAGTATAGAAGGGGGTTTCTGGTATGGCATGTCTCTGTACCAAAGACTATACTAATGCCAGTTAAATATTTCTCCAAGCCTTTACAAGAGTCTCATCTACTTCACGGTAGTTTTGTATTTTAGTTGCCTTTGAGTTATCAGGGGAGCCATGCTTGCTTGAGGGCAAACAGCATTTCTCTGTGGTCTAATTACTTAGAGATCCAACGTGGCCTGGCAAATATGCTGGTAAGATCTAGCTAGTCCCACGATGATTGTGGTAGCATGAGAGAACAATTATACCAGCCAGTATAGAATACATGGTCAGATAAACTGCCACATTTAGACTACCCCCCCCTATCTATGAAGTGACCTGCAGGAGGCAATCCAGGACAGATGCAGAGGCTCTTAGACTTTTAGGTGTCCTGCAACAACTCCCCTGATTAGATTACTATAATAAATTGAAAAGTACAAAATATTTAGTTATATAGAAAATTAAGATAAGAAAAAACAATTCAATTACAAAGTAATCATACATGTTACTTTAGGATCCTAACTTGTTTTTGGACCCAAAGCAAAGTTCACGACAAAGTGTTTCTAGCTGTCTGATTATAATGGACTATAATTTGCACAGTTTTAATTTGTGAGAGTTATTTTGCCATATCTTATGTAAAGTCAGGTGTCTGAAACAATGTCTGTGGGGGCTACTTCTGGAACACCAATGGCAGTGATCATATGAGTATGAGTCTCTGGAGAGCAGCGATCAGGAACTTATTAAATTGTCAGGAATACTGGAAACAGGTTTCAGGAACACTGGAACAAGAGTCTTGAGCACTGGAACAGTGGTACAGGCATCTTGCAAGGCATCTTCAGCAAGGGAACACTGGCACTGGTAACTGTACCTGTAGCTTAATTTTGGGCAAGACAAAAACACTTTTCGAGATTAATCACAAATAGAGATTTTAAGGCTTTGGAGGCAATTTAAGAACATGAAGAAACTTCAATACCTTGTGAAAGGAAACATTAGTAAAAACTTTTTTTGCAAATTATTAAATTTTTAGTGAGCACTGTTTTAGGAGTCTAGGAGTATTGAGCAGTGTAGCACAAGTTTACTGCATTTCAATATCTTATCCTGTGAACAGAATCATTAGAAAAACCTTTCTTCATTGATTTAGCAAACTTTCTTGTAATGAGCACTGTGATCAGAGTCCAAAACCTCATTCATCATAGGAGGAATCTGCAGCAGCCAAGTTCTTTTCCTCTAAATCTCTGAATAAAAGCATTAAAAATTTTTATTAGTTTTGAGCAGATTTTGATATTGATCACTGTACTTGGATTTCACCCTTTTCCCCCTTTTTATTTTTTTTTAATATTTTTTAATTTTTTACCTGTAAACAAAACATTAGAAAACTTATTTCTAAAATCTTGACACTGAACATCATACATGGAAGTCTTTTTTTTCTTCAAAACCTAAAAAAACTTCTTCATTACTCATTCCTATACATAAAAACCTTAGAAAATTTTTACAAAATACCTTCTCGAGGGGTTATACAGGTACTTTTACCTTTAAACACACTCCAAGGCAGTTTTTTTTAAAGGAAGAAAGGGTTTATCTCCACTTAAAACGTCAACAATCAACAGGCTGCAAAGCAAAATTATTGTTATTAAAGATGGACCATGTTCAACAGGCTGCAAAGCAAGATTATCATTATTTAAAAAATGAACCAATTTGGGAGGTTTGAACAGTTTTCAATTTAAAATTGAGACTTTATATTGAAAGAAATTAGGTGTTTTTAGACCTGCTACCCATTTATAATTATATATTTACTTAGATAGGTAAATTGACTGATTTTTGCGTCTGCATCAGTGTTTTCCAGTGGCTCTCCTTGAGACAAATTTAGGTGGATAATGTTAAAGATACCTGTCTTTTGTTGCCTTAATAACCAAATTTTTAAAGTTTTTGAGCACATTTAACACTTGTCTTTAGCCATAACATTTGCCATAAATCATCCATGCCAAAACTATCCATTTGCCAGAAGTCCTTTGCCATAAATATCCAATCACATAACTTAATTGTCTGCAAACCTCCAGCCATGTGGGACGGGAGCACAGACAAATAAAAACTGGACAATTTAGTCCGGTGTGTCTCTATGGAAAGTTATGGTGCACATGAAGGTGGCAGGCAGGCAACTGTAGATTGAGCCTAAAGCTCTTTTGCATCTCAATTAAATAAAGATGCTACCAAGAAATCTGACCTTTTATTTTCTTAAACCAAAGGTCCAGGAAAGCCTCTACTTTAACAGTTTGCTTTCCAGAACTTGCACTCAGCTCCCATTGGGAGAGGAGCAGTTTTATCACAAAAATCACAAGAGTTCACTTGATCACTTGATCACTTGAATCCCGTTATTCATTGATTTGCTTCGAGCCGGCACCAGTAACATTTCCTCGGGTCAGGAAAATAAACATTTTTATTACTGGTTTTGGCATATCAAACACGCATCGGACAGCTTGCCAGGCTCTGCCGTGTGGGGCGCTATATTCTCATTACTTTGTGGGGCTCTCTCAGAAAAGACCAAAATAAAGAATAGTTATGAGGAATGTTGTGAAGCTCCCAGAGCTTTGCTTTTGATTATGAAATTGAGAACAGGAGGAACTACAAGCCTTTTTGAGGCCTGGACAGGTTCAGGGAATTAATCTGTTCCTCCCCTAACTCCTCATAAGAGCTTGTAAGAATTTCAGGGAATCCCTCAACTTGAGATTCAGTCTCCATCAGAGGAACATCTCCGCCTTCGAAGGTATTAAATCCGAGCAGATTTTCAGTTTGAGAGTCTGCCTCCTTTGGAGGTTTCTTTTCTTCCCTCTAGGTTATCGTCAAGCTTTTTGATAGACTTAATTTCATGACTCTCTGAAAGAAACACAGGAGTTTCAAAACTTACCACTTCTACTAGCACCTGAAGAAACAGGTGAAACCAAAACAAAAAAAAAAACCTCCGAGAGGTAACCAATTTTAACTCATGGTTTAAATGCTGCTCTCGGCTTCCAGAAAAGGCTTCAGGAAAAGGTTCATCAACATCTCGGTGGGACCTCCAGATGCAGGGGTGCCCACCTAGGAACGCCAGATGTCGGGAATGCCACAGTGCCGGGAAGCGAAGTTCCCTTCTACCTCCGGGCCGGGGGGGGGGCATGGATGAAGACTCAGGAATCCGATGCAGTTTTAAAGGGGCTTTACTATCACAGGTTCCAATATACAATCCAAGAGCAGGGAAAACCTCTGAACTCTGGGTTCCCAGCTAGGCCCCAGCCAGGTGTAGGCCAAGATGGCTGCCACAACTTGTTGAGGCCCAACAAAGAATGGAGAGGATGGAGAAGAAAAACCACAAGGGAGCGCCGAAATGGCAAAAAGGAAAAAAAAGGAGAGCTTCTTTCTTCTTGCAGCTTATTTTATAGCTAGAAATTCGCCCCAAAACTCCCAGCACAGCCCAGAATGGGCTGGGATATCTAGAGATGAAAACAGGAAAATAGCTCTATAGAAATGTAGCAACTTCAGGAGACTTTCTGGCTGTTTAAAAGGACCCAGAGCTAATTCAAAGCCTCCTAGCAGAGCTGGGAGAAGCTATAAGCTAAATGTAACTTCCCTAGCAGGAAGGGTCAAATGCCCTCAGGTAATTTCTCCTACCACCTCACTTAATGTCTTTTTATATGCTAATGTTTTGAGCCAAGATCTGCCTGGAAAAGCATTTATAGGGGGTAGAGAAGGGGGTTTCTGAGATGGCATGTCTCTGTACCAAAGACTAATACTTATCTGCCAGTTAAATATTTCTCCAAGCCTTCACAAGTCTCGACTACTTCACGGCAGTTTTGTATTTTAGTTGCCTTTGAGTTATCAGGGAGCCATGCTTGCTTGCTTGGAGGCAAACAGCATTTCTCTGTGGTCTAATTACTTAGGGATCCAACATGCCCAGGCAAATATGCTGGTAAGATCTAGCTAGTCCCATGATGATTGTGGTTGCATGATAGAATATTTATACCAGCTAGTACAGAATACATGGTCAGATAAACTGCCACATTTAGGGCTACCCCTATCTACGAAGTGATTTGCAGGAGGCAATTCAGAGCAGATGCAGAATCTCTTAGAGGGGTCCTGCAACAGAAGGGGTTTCTGATATGGCATGTCTCTGTACCAAAGACTTTACTAATGCCAGTTAAATATTTCTCTAAGCCTTCATAAGAGTCTCATCTACTTCATGGTAGTTTTGTATTTTAGTTGCCTTTTGAGTTATCAGGGGAGCCATGCTTGCTTGCTTGAGGCAAACAGCATTTCTCTGTGGTCTAATTACTTAGAGATCCAACGTGGCCTGGCAAATATGCTGGTAAGATCTAGCTAGTCCCACGAGATTGTGGTGAGAGAGAACTTTATACCAGCCAGTATAGAATACATGGTCAGATAAACTGCCACATTTAGACTACCCCCTATCTATGAAGTGACCTGCAGGAGGCAATCCAGGACAGATGCAGAGGCTCTTAGACTTTTAGGTGTCCTGCAACAATAAGGTATACAAATTGGCTTGTGAATGTTGAAACATCCTTGAATCTCTTGGATGAATCCTACATGGCATATGATCTTTTGATGAGTCTGTGGATGGTATTTGCTAGTATTTTGTTGAAGATCTTGGCATTGTATGCGTAAGGGGTATGGGGCCTGTAGTATTCTTTTTTGGTCATGCCTCTGTATGATTTGGGTATCAGGGTGATATGTGCCTCAAAGAAACTGGGAGTGTTTCTGTTTCTTCAATTTCCTTCAAAAGCTTGAACAGGACTGGCATTAGGTCCTCTTTAAAGGTTTGGAAACATTCACTATTGAATCCATCTGGACCAGAACTTTTGTGTTTGGGAAGTGTTTTCACTACCATTTTAATTTCCTCGCTAGCGATGAACTTGTTCAGGTATTCCAAGTTTTCTTATTGTTCAGGTATTCCAAGTCTCCCAAGGTATTTCCCAAGCCTTGGGAGGTTACAAGAATCAAGGAATCTGTTTCTTCTAGTTTCTTTTTATTTTGTGGCATACAGACTCTCAAATTAATATCTGATGATCTTTTGAATTTCTGTGGTTTCTGCTGTTATGTTTCCCTTTTCATTTCTGATTCAGTTTATTAGGGTTCTCTCTCTCTTTTCTTTTTGCATCTTGCAAGTGGTTTGTCTATCTTATTTATTTTTTCAAATAACCAACTCATGACTTCATTTATCTTTTTGGATTTTTTTGTTGTCATTCAAACTTGTTAATTTCTGCACTAAGTTTTATTATTTCCTTCTTTCTGTCTGGAGTTGGGCTCCTTTTTGTTGGTAATTTTCTAAACTCTTTAATTGTGAAGTAAAATTATTTATGTGACCCCTTTCTTCCTTTCTTTTTTTGCTTTTTTGGATCACACCTATTGATGCTCAGGGGTTACTCCTGGCTCTGCACTCAGGAATTACTCCTGGCGGTGCTCAGGGGACCATATGAGATGCTGGGGATCAAACCTGGGTCGGCTGCATGCAAGGCAAATGTCCTACCCACTGGACTATCGCTCTAGCCCCACTTTATTCCTTTCTGATGAATGCTTGCAGAGCTGTACATTTTCCTTTAACACTGCTTTAGCTGTGTCCCACAAATTCTGGTGGTTTGTCTCTCCATTTTTATTTGTTTCCAGCAATATTTCTATTTCCTCTATGAACCACCTGTTGTTCAGCAGTGAACTGTTTAATTTCCAGGTATTTGATATATTTATCCATTTCTGGATGTGATTCACTTCTGTATTCGTGTGTCATGGTATGAAAGAATAGTTAACAATTTCTAGCTTCTTGATTTTATTGAGGTATGTTTTGTGTCCTTCATTCCCAATGAATGGAGATGTTACTGGTGCCCACTCAAGCAAAATTGATGAACAGGAAGACAAGTGGTACAAGTGATGTTTGGTGTACCAGCATGTGGGTTGTCTTGGAGAATGTTCCCTTTGCATTGGAGAAAAAAGTATATTCAGCTTTTAGGATGAATAGCCCTGCATATATCTACTAGCCCTCTCTCTTCCATTTCTTCCATCAGATCCAGTATATCTTTGCTGAGTTTTAGTCTCGTTAATCTATCAAGAGGTGATAGAACAGTGTTGAAGTCTCCAACTGCAGGGAAAACCTGGGGTGCCTGGCACAAAATCCGGGAGCAGAGTCAGGGATCCCCTTCTGCTCCAGGGGATCAGTGGCCAGCAGACAGAGAAAGACGTGAAAATCCAGAGAAGTTTCAAAATGCTTTACTTAACACAGGTTCTGGAATGCAAACCAGCAATAGGAAAAACCCCAAACTTAGGGTTCCCAGCCATGGCCACATGTAAGCCAAGATGGCTGCACCATGTGTTAAGGCCCCACAGAGAGGAGACAGTGAAGAGACAAGAAGGGGTGCGCCAGCAGAAATGGGGAAATATGAGAGAGAGAAAGGAAGCAGGCTAGTTTTTATATCCCTCCAACCCAGACCTCCCACTCCAATGGAAAGTCATCAGGGTCAAATTTCCTCAGATAATTTCTCCCAGGACCTTACCTAGTCCCTTTGAGATGTTAATGTTGCCGAACCAAGATCTGCCTTGGAAGTGATCCTGCAAAATAGAGTGGAGGAGTGGTTTCTGAGATGAACTGTGTCTCAGGATAAAATGAGAAACATCTGTATCAAAGAATATTCTATTGTCAGTTTTATATTTCTCCAAGCCTTCACAAGAGTCTCATCTTTACTTCATGGTTGTTCTGTATATCAGCCTTAGAGTTATCATAGACTACAATTATATTGCTGTTAATATCTTCCCTTAAGTCTATTAGAAGTTGTTTCAAGTATTTTGCTGTCCCCTCATTAGGTGTGTATATGTTTAGGAATGTAATTTCTCCATGATACACATATCCCTTGATTATTGAGATATGGCCTTCAGTATACCTTCTAACCTTTTATCCTGAAGTCTATGTTGTCAGATACAATTTCGGCCACTCCAGCCTTTTTTGGAGTAGTTGTTTGTATGAGAAATTGTTTTTCAGTCTTTGACTTAGAGTCTGCGTTTTCTCTGACTCTTCAAATGTGTTTCTTGTAGGCAGCAGAATGTTTCAGTTTTTTTAATTCATTTTTCCACTCTGTGTCTCTTAACTGGTGTGTTTATACTTTTTTGGAATTGAGAGAGATTATTGTCATGGGATTTTGTGCCATCTTTCTGTATAAACTTGTGTGCTTGGGGGATTATCTTATATTACAGTAGCTCTTTTAGTCCTTCTTTTAAAAGTTGGTTTTGAGTCTGAAATTCCTGAGCTGTTGTTTACCCATGAAGTTGTGCATCATTCTTTCAAATCTGAATGAGACACAAGACAGATAAATAATTCTCGGTGAGGCCTTTATTTCATTGAGTTTTTCACTGTGTCCCACCATTGTCTTTGGGCTCAGAGGGTGTTGTCCGAGGAGTCTGATGTAAAATTAAGAGATGATCTTTTATATGAAATTTCCTTCTTTGATCTTGCTGTTTACAGTATTGCCTCTCTATGGCATTAATCATTCTGATTAGGATATGTTTTGGAGTCTTTTATTAGGGTCATTTTTAGCTGGTGTCCTTTGGGCTTTTAGGATCTGGATGTTTGCATCCTGCAGTTCTGGGAATTTTTCATCAATAATGTCTTGAACTGATCCTATCTTGTTGGGGAGCTTCTAGGGTCTCCAACAATACCAGGAAATGAGTTCCCTTCTACCTCCGGGGCCGGTGGGGAATGGATGAAAACCCAGGAATCTGGGGGAGTTTTAAAAGGTTTTTCTATCACAGGTTCTTATATACAATCCAAGAACAGGAAAAACCCCCGGTTTTGGTTTCCCAGCTGGACCCCGGCCATGAGTAGGCCAAGATGGCTGCCACCATGTGTTGAAACTCAACAGAGAAAGGAGAGGCAGAAATCCAAGGGAAGAAAAATGGCAAAAGGGGCCTTCTCCTTTCTCCCAGCTTATTTTATAGATAGAACTCTGCCAAAACTTCCCAGTCCAGCCCGTCAGGGCTAGGCTATCTAGAGATGAAGGCAGATAAACAACTCCATTGAAATGCAGCACTTCAGATGGGCCTTTTGGCTTTACAAGTGCTAGAGCTGATTCAAAACCTCCCTAGCTGAGCTGGGAGGGACTGCAAGCTAAGTGTAGCTGGAGTTCATGCAAGCTAAGTGTATCAGGGCATGTTATCCAACAGTAGCTCTTTTGGGTTGCCTTCCTGTCCCTGTGGAACTCTGATTGATGATTGTTATGTTGTTTCTCTTCAATTCATTCCAGTGTTCTCTTTCCCATCCTTGAGCTATTTTGGTCCTTTTCCATCTACTTTATTTTCCTGAGTGCTTTCTGCAGCCAATCTTCAAGCTCATCAACTCTATCTTTGGCTGTTGTTATTATTCTACTGTTGAGAGTAACCATTGAGTTTTTCGAGGACACCCATTGAGTTTTTCATTTCATCTACCAAATTTTTTAATAATACTTTTGTTTGCAGTATTCTTATTTCTGCTCTCATTTACTCCTATATTTTATTGGCTGTAGCTCCCACTGTTTCTTTCATATCTTCCTGCATTTTATTGGCTGTTTGTTCCATTGTTTCTTTGAGATAATTAAACATACTCGGGCAGAGCTGCTACCAGCTCTCCATGTGCCCAGCTGATCACGAGGTGCCTGGGAGAGAAGACAGGTTCTAGCCCTGGTGGACCACCCATCAGGAGCCTCACAAGAAGCCAGAGGAAACCCCTATACCACTAGGGCTGCCATTTTCTGCATCCAGACTCCCCACTCACCAGAGCTCCACGCAGCAGAAGTGCTGATCACAAGCCCGGCTTATGCTGCTGCTTTGCAGCCACCCAGTTCATCAGTAAATGCTTGAGATTAGAGGTTACTACAAGAGTATCCCACCCGCACAGCAGAGCCAGGCAAGATACCTGTGTAGTTTTTGATATGCCAAATACTAGTAATAATTATAGACCTCATTCCATGACCTGATGGAATGGTTTGGGGCTCTTTATGTTCCTGTAGTGAGCAGATGCCCTTGTGTTGGAGGACAGGTTTAGCTATTCTGGGAGTTTTGTTGTTTTGCCCACTCCCAGCTTAATCTATTTAAGTCAAGGTTCATTCTAATGAGACCTCTCTTCTATGTAAACACTGCTAGAGTGTGGCAGTTACAGAAGTCACCTTGACTGAATAACTTCTGACTTATACATCTACTAAGACTTCTATGTTTTCTAGATTGGGCACAGCTCCTCTTTATACCCACTGCACCCAGCATGGGACAGTTAGAATTTACCAGGAGACTACCATCCTGGCTACGCTGAGACTATAGGAAGACTATAGGAAGGATCATACTAGTTTGCTCTAAGCAGGCTAGTGTGACCCTTTCGGTACACGAGAAGAAGATACTCAGAATCACCCTGGTGCAGATAATAATAAGAAGGACCTTGTGGGTACCATCTAGATTACATGAATTTGAAGCTCATGAAGTTAAGATGTATTACTTTATACCAGCCCCTCTTTCCAGTGTTTTACATAAGAGATAATCTTGGTAGAAAGGATTAGACCTTAGCATAACCTTTGTTTATACCTGCAATAGGGTGTGGCACTACACTCTGTTTAGAGTTCTTTGTTGACATGACCCTCCCAGTTGGATTACTTTGGTGTCCATAAAAGGGACTGACTTGAGGCCCCTTCCCCTTTGGGCCTTTTAGCTTTCGGCTTTTGGCTTCTGTGGCTTTTGGCTCCTCGGCCTTTTGCTTTTGGCTCTTTGCTTTTTGCTCTTTGGCCTTTTGCTCCATCTTCTGGGTAGGACTCAGCTCGGGTGAGATCCTCTCTGTTTGGTGGGAGACTTAGACTCTTTTGTATGGTCTAAATTCAGACCAGAGCTAGAGTTTGTTCATTATATTGGATCGCTATGGAAGAGCTTTTGTACTATTAAAAGCCATTTTTGGAACTGCACCGGACTCGTGAGTTTTCATCGTTCTCCGGCGTCCTTGGAGGTAGAAGAGAACTTCTATCCTGACACTGTCGGGGACCCTGACAGCGTTCCCCGACACCCTTGGACTACACTAGCATTTGATAAGACATATGGAGATGTTACTGGTGCCCGCTAGAGCAAATCAATGAACAATGGGAAGACAAGTTTTACAAGTGAAGTGATACAATTAAACATCCTCACCATTTCACCTCTGAATTCATTATCAGAGAGATTATGTATTCCTTGTTGAGACTTTAGGGCTCTTGTCCTCATACAGTCCCTCATGTTGGGAATCTGCATTGTTTCTCTATGATGTTATGGTAGTCTTAAAGCCACCTCCCTAAATGTGGTTCTACATGAGATTGAGCAGAGGCCTTTCTCTTTGATGTTGCTTGCACTCACTGGGAAGTCCTTAGGATATTTTTTGTATATTTATGATGAGATGTGAAGCGGTGAAGAAATGTGCAGCTCCTCGTCTTTGTTCAATGGCTGTACTCTTTGTGGCTGGGTGTCAGTGTTACCTGGGAAGATTGGTTCTACCTGGGAAAGTTGGTTTCAAATGAATAGCTATTGTCACTTTTCCCAAGGTGTACAAGCCCTATCAGTCTTGTTGCCACATGATGAGACACACTCTCCTAATCCAGCCCATGGTTTACTCTTGAATCTATCCACAATGATCACTCCTGGAGGTACTCAGGGGTCATATGATGTGGTGTCAGAGATTCATCTCAGGTTGACTGCATGCAAGGCAAGAGTATTACCCACTGTACTATCTCCCTGGTCCCTTATTCAATAAAGTTTTAGGTAACAAACTTGAATAGAGAACAAACAACGTTAACATTTACTAAGGTGTTAGAGTGGCTAATTAAAATGTCAGAGAAAACTTATTATCAAAATCATAAAGCTTACAAAGCTTTAAGAGAGGCTTTATATGATAATAATTGAGTTGTTCTCCAATAAAATAAAGCAATACTTAATGAGGATGTATCTAACAAAAGTATATCAAAACATGTGAAATAAAACATAGAATTTACTGTCAACTTACTGGAGAAAATTACGTTCTATAAGTTTCTATCTATTGATATTAGGGATTTTTTTATCCCTCCTCAGTAACTGATTAGTCCAGATAGCAAAAAAATCAGCATGGATTCTAGAACCTAAACAAAGAAATATCAATCAACTCCGATCTCATGACATTTTGAGACAAAAATCATCATAATTAGCAGCAAATTCAAAGTCTTCTCAAATTCACGTGTAACATACTCCCAACATAGACCATATATTGGAGCATTAAGACATAATAAAGAGAACCTGAAGAGATAGTACAAGAGTTCAATTGCTTCTCTTTTAGGTAGCCTCCATGGATTCAGTTCCCAACACAGATAATGGCTCCCTGAGCACTTCCAGGTTCTGAGAACAGAACCAAGAATAATCCCTGAAGATTACTGGTTGTGGTCTCAAAACAACTACCTCCCGAAATTTGTAGAACACAGCAAAATCTTTGTATAGATTACCTTATAGAATAAGATGCATATGTTATAAAAGAAAGATAATTATGCAAGCTTCTAGATTTGGAAGTTCAAGAAACATAAATTTATGCTTTATAGTGAAAGGAAAACAAAAAACTGCAAGAAATTAATAAATTAGGAAAGAGTAGAGAAATAAATTAAATTAAAAGCTGGTTCTTTGAAAATATATTAAAAACTTGTCAATGGTGAAAGAAACAAAGAAAACATCTAACAAGTTTCATATCTATGAAATAAATTTAATCAGACTTGATGCATAACTGCTAAATTTTATCTAATATTTATAAATAATTCATTTGAAATTTGTATAATTTCTGATAATATAATCAGAGAACCATATAACTCATTTTATGAAGTTAATATTATACTATTGTCAATATCAAACAAAGACATTACAAGAATGGAATACTACATATTATCCTGGCACTATAACTGCAAATTTTTTGACATATAGCTCAAAAGAGTACCAGTAAGGCATAAAAATAAATACATACCATGCACAATTAGAATCTAGTCCAAGTACACAGATGATATAATTTGAGACAGAAAAGGCATTTATCACACATGAGGACAACTCATAGTAAACCAGAAATAAAAAGGGTATTCATTAGTTTGATAAAAATATAAAAGTCAACCCCCAAATTAATTTTCATGCTTAATAGTAAGAAAATAGAAAGAAAATAGTGAGAAAATAGAAGTTTTCTCTAAGACCAATATCTTACTGAAAATTTTAATTTTTTTGTTTCAGTTACCATGATAAAATATCACACTCTAAAAAAAAATGGGGCGGAGCGATAGCCCAGTGGGTAGGGCATTTGCCTTGTAGGCGGCCGGCCTGTGCCAGCCTGGGTTCGATCCCCGGCATCCCATATGGAGACAAATCATTGAAGACACTTCAAGATCCATCACTGGGTGAGTTTTGCATATATTTTACTAATATATTTATGGATTCTGGTTTTATCTCAAAATCTTTAATTCACTTTGAGCTAACTTTTGTGAATGATATGAAATAGTTTTTATTTTTCTAGCTAGTCCAAATTTTTCAGCAATATTTAAGGTTTTATTACTTCATGTCATGTGCTTATTTCCTTTCTTGTAGATTAACTTCCCATAAATATGAGGATATGCACTATAACAGTAAGCAGTGCCCAGCTGCGTTGGCAGGTGGTAAACAGGGAGACAGACTTATCTACACCCAGGGCTCTGCCCTGTGGGCCCTGGATGGTTGGTGGTCTGACAGTAAAAGACTGGGTCCTCTGGAATGAACCCAGAGCCATGGCAGAGCCTGGCAAGCTACCCGTGGTGTATTCGATATGCCAAAACCAATAAAAATAATGGACCTCATTCCCAATGAGTGGAGACATTACTGGTACCCCGCTCAAGCAAATTGATGAACAATGGGAAGGCAAGTGATACAAGTGATACTTCAGGAGTCTTAGTTGGTTTCCATTGGTCTATGTGTCTGTCTTTATTCCAGCACCCTACAGCTTTGATTACTGTTACTTCTTAATACATTCAAACTCAAGAAATGTATTTCTAATCTTGTATTACTCCTCAGAATTGCTTTAACTATTTTGAGAGTTTTATGGTTCCTTATAAAGTTTAGTAGTTGCTTCCAAGTCCTTCAAAACTGTCACTAGAATTTTAATGCAATTTCCACTCTGTCTACACTCCAACTTCTCTCCTGTCCCCCCACCTTATTTTTTTATTTTTCTTTCTTTCCTCTTTCTGGAAAATGTTTAGATCTAGTCTGGGATTCCTCCTAAATATGTACTTGAGGTCATGCTCTGGGGACTGTATGCAGTGCCAGGTACTAGACTAGGGACAACTATGCAAGAGGAAATCCCCATTTCCTCAACTGAATTTCTCCAGCTCTCATTTCTTTGTCTTGTCTGATTACTGTGGTAAGGATTTCCAAAATATATTAATAGAAATGGAGAAAGGGAACATATTTTTTGTCCTGTTCTTAGGAGGAAGACCTTCAGTTTTTACCACTGAGTATGATAGGCTTTGAGATTGTTATAGATAGCTATTCCCATCTTGAAGTATATTTTTCTTTTCTTTAGGTCACACTTGGCAATGATCAGGGGTTACTCTTGCCTCTGCAGTACAAAATTACTTCTGGTGGTGCTCAGGGGACCATTGGGATGCCTAGGATCAAACCTAAGTAGCCATGTACAAGGCAAACACCCTACATACTCATGCCTCTGAAGTATATTTTTCATTTGCTCTTAGCCAAAAGGCCAAGAATCAATGAAATATATTTTTCCAATTCCTATTTTCTTAAGGGTTATACTTAATAATCTATGTTGGATCTTGTCAAACACCTTCCCTATATTAATTGGTATGACTACATGATCTTTCCCATTATTGATACAGTATATTGCACTAATTTATTTACATATATTGAATCATGACCATATATCTGGATGAAACCCAGTTGTTCATTGATATATTGCTGGATTTGATTCATTAAGATTTTGGTGAGAAACATTGCATCTATATTCATCAAGAATATCATTATATAATTTTCTTTTTTAGGCAATATCTCTGATTTGTTGTCATAGATATGTTTAAGAAGAACTTCTGTTTCTTTAGTACTTTGGAAAAAAACTTGAGGAGTGTAGATACTAGGTCTTTTTAATTTTTGTAAAATTTGTATAACTTACTATTGTACCCATCTAGACCAGAAATTTGTTCTTGAGCTTTTTAATTTTCAGTTTTTCTACTTTTTATTCATCTGTTCAGATTTTCTACTGCATTGAATAAATATTTGGAAAGTATATACTTTTAAAATTTCATGCATTTTTTTAGGTACTCTAGTGTGGTAGCATTGAGTTGTTTGTAGTAACCTCCTATGATCTTTTGTATTTCTGAGCTATGTTTTATAATTTCTTCCCTTTTGTATCTAATCCAATTTCTTTATTTTTCTGTTTTTCTTAAAATATAGCTTAGGGGTTATCAATATTGTTTATTACTTTTTTAAAAGTAAATTTTCACTGACTGTATAATATTTTAAAGTTTTTGTAACATTGATTTATGATATGATTTTATTTTGCCCTTCATTTTGTTTACTGTGAATTTCAGTCCTTATATTACCATTTTTTTCAAGTTGTGCAGTAGCACTTGTACCACGTGTATTACTTGTCTTCCCATTGTTCATCAATTTGCTTGAGAGGCCACCTGTAACATATCTCCTATCGAGTGCTAGTGTAGCCCTAGGGCATTTGCTCGCTAAAGGAACCTGAAAAGCCTCAACCATTCATTCAGGTCATGGGAATGAAGTCCATCATTGTTACTGTTCTTGGCATATTGAATACGACAAGGGTAGTTCGTCAGTCTCTGCCCTGAGGGTGGGATACTCTCCATAGTAGGTAGGCTCTCAGTTCATTCATTTGTTGATGAACCACGTGGCTGATTTGTGACCAGGGAGAGCTGGTATCTGCTCTGCCTCATCTATCTGTGTCTCTGGTTTGAACATACCTGGGCTTGAAATAGACTTCTCTATAGGGTGTTACTCTGATGAGCTGGGCCTGACATCTGCTTTTCTCTTGGGTGGAGCTATGATGAGCTGTGGATTCTGGATGTTGAAAATGGCTGCCATCATGGTGCGGGGTTCCTTTGACTTCTTCCAAGACTCTATTGGGATGGCAGGTCAGGGCCAGAACTAGCCCTCCCTCCTGGACGTCTCATGATTAGCGGAGCACAGGGGGAGCCAGTAGCAGCTCTGCCCCCATGTATCTGTGCCTCTGGTTCAAGCATATCTGGACTTGAAATATGGTTCCCTATAAGGTGGGACTCTGACAAAAGCAGTAAGAACTAAGGGTGAGGGGGGTTCAGAGAAGGACAGGCTTATGTCAGAAAAAATTGAAAATACTGAATTTAATGACACTCACTCTTCCAAGTTGTGTAGTAAGATCATTATCTTCAGCGTTTTCATTTTTTCCTGACATAAGCCAGTACTCTCTGAAGCCCCTTCACCCTAGTTCTTTCTGCTTTTATAAGTTCTGTGTTGAGATAGTCTGTGTTTGCATTTTCATTCATTTCGAGCAATATTTTTATTTCATCTTTGATTTCTCCTTCAATACAAATGCTATTTAATAAACTCTTGTTCAGTTGCAAAATATTGGATCTTTTCTCAGAATTTTTAATGGTTGATTCCTATCATTGTGGGTTTGTAGTTTGAAAAGATTTTTGGCACAATTTCTATTTTTGTGACTTGGTGGACATTGGGATTGGCCTAGAATGTACTTGTCATGTCCATGTTCCCATGGAATATAGAAAATTTTCATGTGCACAGAATAGGAATATGTATTTGATTATTTGGGAGTAAAGAGTGCTGACAACGACAACTACTACTACTCTACTACTACTCCACTACTACTACTACTACTACTACTACTACTACTACTACTACTACTACTACTACTACATACACCATATATACACACAGAGTAGCTGGGTGAATGGAGGAGGAGCTGAAATTATTCACTGCAATGGAGAAAAAATGCTAGCCAAAGAGGGATTTTTTTAAAATCTCTTTGTGCAAGTTTTTTGGATTATAATGAACATGGCCACACCAGAAGTAAAGTCAAAAGTAGAACAGAGGTTTATAAAGGATTATTTGATCATTAAAATTGAAATATTATCAAAATATATAAAAATAAAATACAAATAACATACAGAAACAAAATTATCTTTAAAATATTTAAGGAAAATAAAAATAGTATCCTAAAAGTTTTGATTCTTCTTTCCTGATTGGCAATTTTGTATGGTTTTGGTTAATGAGAGATTGTCTCTAGGACATCGTCTACTCATAAGTTTCACATTTAGATTCTGAAATGGAATACAGTTCTGCTAATGTTTTTATTTTATCCAGAAGAGAGTAGCAATCTTTCATAGAACTGACTCCTTATTTACAGAAATGTAAGACCGATATTTTGTGATTTTTTTTAAACACAATGTAGGTGATAATTTATGATAGAAGCTACTACAGCAACAAAGATTAAGAGTTGATATTTCTTAAACATTTACTAAGACTTGAAGATCATTTTTCTCAGGCATTGGTGCCTGGCATAAGTGTGAGTACAGCTGTCATAGGAAACTATGTATAGTCTGGGAATGTGCAACTGTCAAAATATTTTATTTTATTCCCAAACTCTTTCTGTGATGAAAAGAGAGGTCAGAAATCAAAGTTAAGCTATAAGGGATCAAAACTGGTCTTTGTTAAAAAGTGCTAATTTCCAAGGCAATAATTCCAAACTTTGCCTGTGAATCTGAACTACCTAGTAAGTTAAACATAGTTGATGAAACGCAGAATTCCTTCAAGCTCTACGATTGAAGTCACTAATACAGATGAGTCAAGCGATAACGATGAGCTATAAAACCTATCTGAAAAGGAATTTCGGAAGCAACTGTTAAAGATCCAAAAGGAACTCAAAGAAACTATGGAATACAAAGTCAATAAAATACAGGAGGACATGAGAGCAGAATTGAGTAAATTTCAGACCAAAGTACAAGCAGATATGACAGATATTAAAAATGAGGTAAGTGAACTGAAAAACACAGGAGAAGGCCACCAAAGCAGAGTAACAGCTACTGAAGAAAGAATTAGTGATCTCGAAGATGAGGTTCAGAGATTCTGTAGACAACACCAGAAGATGGAAAAAAAGACTCACAATCAATGAACAGACTACCAGAGAAAATTGGGATGAAGCCAAAAGGAACAACATACGCATCATTGGGGTCCCAGAAGGGCAAGAAGAAAACCCTTATGAAGAAGAAACTGTCAAAGCCATCATCGCTGAGAAGTTCCCTGAACTGAAGAAAGCATGCTCCCAGATACAGGAGGCTTGGAAGATACCAGCTAAAAAGAAACCCCAATAAGAATACTCCAAGACACATCCTTATTAAAATGACAAAAACGATAGACAGAGATAGAATATTGAAAGCAGCAAGATAAAAGAAGGAAATTACATACAATGGAGCATCTCTGAGATTTACAGCAGACTTCTCAGATGAAACACTCCAAGCCCGAAAACAATGGTGGGATATTGTGAAAAGACTCAATGAACTTCAAGCCTCACCAAGAATTCTTTACCCGGCTAGACTTACTTTCAGATGTGAACAAAGATACAAAACTTCACAGATTAACAACTCAGGAAATTCATAGACTCAAAACCAACTTTAAAAGAAGGATTGAAGGGTCTATTGTAAAACAAGACAACCCAAAACCACAACAAGTTTAAACAGAAAGATGGCACAAAATCCAATGACAATAATCTCTCTAAACATCAACGGTCTAAATGCACCAATTAAGAGACACAGGGTGGCAAAATGGATTAAAAAACTAATTCCAACATTCTTCTGCCTACAAGAAACACATCTGAATAACCAGAGCAAACACAAACTCAAAGTCAAAGGCTGGAAAGACCATTCTCCATGCAAACAACCCTCCAAAAGGCGGGTGTGGCCATACTCTTATCTGACAATATAGACTTCAGGCTGAAAAAGGTTAAAAGGGACAATGAAGGCCATTTCTTAATAATTAAGGGGTATGTATACCAGGAAGAAATCACACTAATAAACATATATGCGCCAAACGAGGGGCCAGCAAAATACTTAAAGCGACTATTAATAGACCTCAAAGAAAACATTAACAGTAGCACAATAATACTCGGAGAATTCAACACTGCCTTATCGACTATGGATAGATCGACGAGAATGAAACTCACCAGGGAAATACTGGACCTGAAGGAAGAAATGGAAGAAAGAGAGCTGGTTTGTATATACAGGGCTTTTCATCCCAAAAAAGCTGAATACACATTTTTTCCAGTGCACATGTAACATACTCCAAGATAGACTGTAAACTGAGCCACAAAGCATACCTCAACAAAATAAAAAGATTGAAATTGTGGCAACTATCTTTTCAGATCACGATGCACAGAAAATAGTAGTTAACTATACAGAGAAGAAGGGAGCCAAACCAAACACCTGGAAACTAAACAGTTCACTGCTGAACAACAAAAGGGTCATAGAAGAAATCAAACAGGAAGTCCAAAGATTCCTGGAAACAAATGACAATGAAAATACCAACTATCAGAACTCTTAGAAACAATAGATATGTATAGTAGAGTGGCAGGGTACAAAATCAATACACAAAGGTCAGTGGCTTTTCTATACACAAATAACGAAAGAGAATAAAGGTATATTAAGAAATCGATTCCATTCAATATTGTGCCACAGAAAACCAAATACCTAGGAATCAGCTTAACCAAGTGTTTAAAGGACCTATACAAAGAGAACTACAAGACACTGCTTCAAGAAATAAAAGAGGACATGAGGAAATAAAAACACACTCCCTGCTCATGGATGGGGAGAATTAACATTGTCAAGATGGTAATACTCCCTAGAGCTTTAGATTCAGTGCAGTTCCTATAAGGATACCCATGACATTCTTTAAAGAAGTTGACCAAACACTCCTGAAATTCGTATGGAATAATAAACCCCCACGGATAGCTAAAGCAATCCTTGGGGAGAAGAAGATGGGAGGCATCACCTTTCCCAACCTAAAACTGTACTACAAAGCAGCAGTAATTAAAACAGCATGGTACTGCAATAAAAACAGACCTGTGGACCTATGGAATAGAGTTGAGTTTCCTGCCACCCACCCTCAAAGACATGTTCAGTTAATCTTTGATAAAGATGCAAAGAGTCCAAACTGGAGTAAGGGAAAGCCTCTTCAACAAGTGGTGCTGTGAAAAACTGGACAGCTACAGGTAAAAAAATGAATTTGGAACTGTGTCTAACACCTTTCACAAAAATCATATCAAAATGAATTAAAGATCTCAATATCAGACCTGGATCCATAAAGTACTTTGAAGAAAATATAGGAAAAACCCTCCACGATATTCAAGCTAAAGACATATTCAAAGGTGAAACACCATTAACAAAGCAACTAGAAGAAAAGATAAACATATGGGACTACATGAAACTAAGGAGCTTCTGCACCTCGAAAGAAACAGTGACCAAGATAGAAAGACAGACCACAGATTGGGAAAGAATATTCACCCAATACCCATCTGATAAGGGGTTAATATCCAGGATATATCAGGCACTGGTACAGCTATATAAGAAGAAAACAGCCAACCCCATTAAAATGGGGAGAAGAGATGAACAGAAACTTTGACAAGGAAAAAATTCGAATAGCCAAAAGGCATATGAAAAAATGCTCATCATCACTAATCATCAGATAGATGCAAATCAAAACAACAATGAGATATCACCTCACACCACAGAGAACGGCCCATATCCAAAATGGTAAAAGCAACAAGTGCTGGCGTGGAAGTGGGGAAAAGGGAACTCTCATACATTGTTGGTGGGAATGTCGACTTGTACAACCTTTCTGGAAAACAATATGGACGCTCCTCCAAAGACTAGAAATTGAGCTCCCTTTTGACCCAGCCATACCACTCCTGGGAATATACCCTGGGAAGCCAGAAACACACAGCGGAAACACAATCCACACTTTTATTTTGTAGCAGCACTATTCACAATAGCCAGAACCTGGAAACAACCAGTATGCCCGAGAACTGATGACTGGACCGAGAAACTGTGGTACATGTACACAATGGAATACTATGCAGCTGTTAGGAAAAAATGAAGTTATGAAATTTGCCTATAAATGGATGGACATTGAAAGGATCATGTTGAGTGAAATTAGTCAAAAGGAAATGAGAGACATAGAATGACTGCATTTATTTGCATGACCTAAGTATATCAGGTGGTCTTACCAAAAGTGGAAATTACCGCAAATGTGAGGGAGTCCGAGATTAGGTAACACGAGAAGGGAACATGTGTGAATAAATGTCGAAAGGGCTGATACCAACATAGAACTGAGCATTAAATACAGGCAAAAAAATTCACATGATGGCTTCTAAGTGTATGTAGTGCAACCCACAATGTGTAAGAGAAGGAAAAGAGAGAGAGGAGAGAGAAAAGAGATAAAGAACCTGCCATTTAGGCAGGCTATGGGTGGGGGGAGGGAATTGCGGACATTGGTGGTGGGAAATGGGCACTGGTGGAGGGTGGGGTGCTGGAACACTATGTGACTGAAACCTCCAAACATGAACAACGCTGTAATTGTATTAATTGTGGTATCATAAAATGTTTAAAAAAATAGTTGCTGAATCTTATGTTGTATTTATAATGGAATGTTTAATTGGCCTGGCATGATGCTCAGTGATGGGTGTTTTTAAAAAGCTTTGGTGGTAATGCTTATTCAGTCAAAATTGATAAATATTGTTGAATGGGTTGTTTGCTTCCTGTGCTTTTGAAACAGATTAGACATGAGCTAAGTACATGTAGATGAAGTTCTATGAGAGAACAAAGTTTAGCGAAACAGTTATAAACCCAGGACAGATAATATTAGAAGGATTAGAGCATTAAATGTAACATATGGAAACAGGAATCAAAGAAACCTTTGTGGAATTTGGGCCTACTCAGATACACCAACACATCATGCCAACATAAACAGTAGAAACACACAAATGTCTTCTATTAGAATTTCCTCAATTACCTTTCCCAATTTTCTCTCTAGCCCTGAGGCTCTGATTCTTTTGTTTATGATCACTTACTAGACAATCCTGATTTGAGCTTGACCCTCTGTCTGAACGTGACATACATATTCTCCTGAGACATGCAGAATTTAGTGTTTCTTCTGCCCCTAATTTTCTCCTAGCAGAAGCAAATTAGGGATTAGTGGAGATTTCATAATTTATCTATCATCCATCCGTCCACCCGTCCACCCGCCCACCCACCCATCCGGGCCCACCCGCCCATCTGCCCACCCACCCACCTGCCCGTCCTCCCTCCGTCCATCCATCCATCCATCCATCCATCCATCCATCCATCCATCCATCCATCCATCCATCCATCCATCCATCCATCCATCCATCCATCTATCTATCTCTATCTCTCTATCTCTCTCCTATCTCTATCTCTCTCCCTATCTCTCTATCTCTATCTCTCTCCCTATCTCTCTACTATCTCTCTCTCTATCTATCTATCTATCTATCTCTCTATATCTCTCTCTCTATCTATCTATCTATCTATCTATCTATCTATCTATCTATCTATCTATCTATCTAATTTTTTGGGTTACACCCGGCAGTGCCCAGCGTGTTACTCCTGGCTGTGTGCTCAGGGGACCATATGGGATTCTGGGGATTTGAACCCAGGTTGGCCGCATGCGAGGCAAAACACCCTACCCACTCTGCTATCTCTCCAGCCCCAAGTTTTCATAATTTATTTATGGGAAAAATCAAATTGAATATTAATGTTGGGGTATATCAATATCATACATTTTAACATTATAGTAATTTCCTAAGCTATATTTAAATTAAATTAAAACTGAATGTAGCATCTTACAAGGGTACTGAGAAAACTTAACTAGGAATACTTAACTCAGCAAAAACAGAATTGAGGCCTGCAGAGCTAAGGAACATTTGCCCTAGGGAGTGAGATGCAGGAACTGAAAATGACAAGGGGCCAGCATCTATGGCAAACCAGAGCCAGACATAAAACCACTACCTATGGCTAGAAAGAACCGAACACAAAGGCCTTAGGGAAAAATCAGTTTTTATTAGCACCTGCTATGTCAGAAACTACACAGAAGACTGAAAGCAGCAGTCCTCTGTATAAAACATTTTGGATTCTCTTGGTAGAATGTTTTGGATAAGAAAAAGCATCCAAATTATAGGAATTACAGACAGAGGAAAGAATAAAAGGGGAATAATAGTGAGTAGAGAGATAGTATGAGAACTTTCCATTGAAGGCATAAGACGTGTATCCTTATCCAGAAACCCAAGAAGTGCCAAAAACCCCAAAAACATTATCAAAATGTATTGCAATCAAAATTGCAAGAACTAAAGAGAGATAGATTAAGTAGATTGGAAATAGAAAAGCAAAGACTCAAATACAAAGTAAATAACATAAACTCATATCAGATTTCTCAAAAAATCTCACAAGTATACAAACTAGAATGGTATAATATATTTAAAGCACTGAATTAAAAGATCCCACAACCAAGAATTCCCCATTTGCAAGTAGTTATAACTGAAATTTAAAGGAGTGATAAAAGCATTTTCAAGCAAACAACAGCTGAAGATATATATTGCATCTAAAGCAGCCCTATAAGGAAAACTGAATCAAACAAAAGGTAAGCGTAGAACTGGAAAAGACAATAAGAGCTCCCAACTTTTTTTTAGAAAAATTTTAACAAATTCCTTTATATCAATAATTCTTTAAATATCAAAGGACTAAATGCTCCTATAAAAATGCAGAGTGGATGAGTGCATGGGTTGGTCAGAAAACAAAATCCAACCTTAAACTGCTTATATGAGACAAAATTTCACCTCTCACAATAAATATAGGCTCAGTGTAAGGCTGGAGAGCATTCATAAAGGATTGTGGCTGTTTTAAAATAGCAGGGCTGTCCACATTGCATCAGATCAAATAATATTCAAACTAAATGCTGTAAAGCTAGGGATGAGCACTTTGTTAAAGGATCATTAGATAAAGAGAATTTTTTTACAAATATGTGTGTCACTGAACATATATGCAGCACATTTGACACAAAAATATCTATACCTAATAAAAGGTACAATGAAGTTTATAAAGCAACTTATAATCGACTGAGGAGATTCAACAAAGGTAATATGCTATTCTTATCATTGAAGAGATCAACCAGACAGAACATTAGTAATAAACGATTGAAAAGAGGAATTGAATGTATTGGGATTTAAAGACTTAATACAGATTCCTCTACCCCAGTAAAGCTAAATTTTTTCCAGGCTGAATC
>JAJIBD010001423.1:0-210258 GCA_021461705.1 Cryptotis parvus | reverse complement strand
GTAAATCTTTCAAAACAAGATTCAACTGTCATCTTTATTGATGCTTCAGAAAGTTTAGCTAAAATAGAGGATTTATAGTAACATTATGGGAAATGTTTTTAGGGAGAGAAGAATATAGAAAATTAAAGCTTTTTATAAAAAATAGTATGGTAACTTAAGAAAATTCATGGAGCAGATGACTTGGGTACACTTTGATGATGGAATTAAAGGCATCATATTAAAAAGTTTTACATGAAACAATTACATATGCTTGTATAAATTCATGGCTCCACAGTAAAATTATATGAAACTAGCAAACTTAGAACACTAATTTATTATGGGAAGTTAATAATTTATATGGGAAGTTAAAGTAAATGAAATTGCACATTTATGATTTGTATATTCAAAAATATGAGAGAAACTAAAGAAAGCCAAAATTCAACTAAATAAATAATATCATATAAAAAAAAAAGATTAATGAAACCAAGAGCTGGTTTTTTGAAAAAATAAACAAGATTGACAAACCATTGGCAAGACTTGTAAGGACAGGGAAAGAGAGAACCCAAATAAACAGAATCAGAAATAAAAAGGGTGACATCACAACAGAAACCACAGAAATCCAAAAGATCATCAGAGATTACTTTGAGAGCCTGTATGCCGTGAAACATGAGAATCTAGAAGAAATGGATCAATTCCTGAAGTCCTATAACCTCCCACGGCTGAAACAAGAAGACCTCCAATACCTGAATAAGCCTATCACCATTGAGGAAATAGAAACAGTAATTAAAAGACTTCCCAAACACAAAAGCCCAGGTCCAGACGGATTCCCTAGTGAACTCTATCAAACCTTTAAGGAGGACCTACTGCCAGTCCTTTTCAAGCTCTTCCAGGAAATAGAAGAAACAGAAACACTCCCAAACAGCTTCTACGAGGCACATATCACCCTGATACCCAAAGCAGGGAGAGACAACACAAAGAAAGAAAACTACAGACCAATATCCCTGATGAACACGGATGCTAAGATCTTCAACAAAATACTAGCAAACAGAATCCAAAGACTCATCAAGAAGATTATACATCATGACCAAGTAGGATTCATCCCGGGTATGCAAGGATGGTTCAACATTCGCAAGTCAATCAACATAATACATCATATCAATAAAAGAAAAAATAAAAACCATATGATCCTATCAATAGAGCGCAGAGAAAGCATTTGACAAGATCCAGCACCCGTTCATGATTAAAACCCTCCAGAAAATGGGAATTGAAGGGACTTTCCTCAAGATAGTTACAGCCATCTACCAAAAGCCCACAGCGAGCATCATTCTCAATGGGGAAAAGTTGAAAGCCTTCCCCCTGAGATCAGGGACAAGACAAGGTTGCCCACTCTCACCTCTTTTATTCAATATAGTACTGGAAGTACTTGCCATAGCAATCAGAGAAGAAAAAGGACATCAAGGGCATCCAGATAGGCAAGGAAGAAGTCAAGCTATCATTATTTGCAGATGACATGATATTATACCTAGAGAACCCTAAACTCTCTACCAAAAAACTCCTAGAAACAATAGGCGCATATAGTAGAGTGGCAGGATACAAAATCAACACGCAAAAGTCGGTGGCTTTCCTATATACAAATAACGAAAGAGAAGAAAGGGATATTAAGGAAACAATTCCATTCACAATTGTGCCACAGAAAATCAAATACCTAGGAATCAACTTACCCAAGTGTGTAAAGGACCTGTACAAAGAAAACTACAAGACACTGCTCCAAGAGATAAAAGAGGACACAAGGAAATGGAAACACATTCCCTGCTCATGGATGGGGAGAATCAACATTGTCAAAATGGCAATACTCCCTAGAGCTCTCTACAGATTCAATGCAGTCCCTATGAGGATACCCATGACATTCTTCAAAAGAAATTGACCAAACAATCCTGAAATTTGTATGGAATGATAAACCCCCAAGGATAGCTAAAGCAATCCTCGGGGAAAAAGAAGATGGGAGGCATCACCTTGCCCAACTTCAAACTGTACTACAAGGCAGTAGTAATTAAAACAGCATGGTATTGGAATAAAAACAGACCCGTGGACCTATGGAATAGAATTGAGTATCCTGACACCCAACCTCAAACACATGATCATTTAATCTTTGATAAAGGTGCAACGAGTCTAAAATGGAGTAAGGAAAGCCTCTTCAATAAGTGGTGTTGGGAAAACTGGGCAGCGACATGTAAAAAATGAATTTGGACCTGTGTCTAACACCTTGCACAAAAATCAGATCAAAGTGGATTAAAGATCTCAATATCAGACTTGAATCCATAAAGTACATTGAAGAAAATATAGGAAAAACCCTCCATGACATTGAAGCTAAAGGCATCTTCAAAGATGAAACATCTCTAACAAAGCAACTAGAAGAAAAGATAAATATATGGGACTACATGAAACTAAAAAGCTCCTGCACCTCAAAAGAAACAGTGACTAAGATACAAAAGCAGTCCACAGAATGGGAAAGAATATTCACCCAATACTCATCTGATAAGGGGTTAATATCCAGGATATATCAGGCACTG
This sequence comes from Cryptotis parvus, assembly GCA_021461705.1. Classification (NCBI taxonomy): domain Eukaryota; kingdom Metazoa; phylum Chordata; class Mammalia; order Eulipotyphla; family Soricidae; genus Cryptotis; species Cryptotis parvus. The sequence goes on along the minus strand of JAJIBD010001423.1, from coordinate 207,709 downwards.
GTAGAACTTTACAAGAAGAAAACAAACAACCCCATCAAAAAATGGGCAGAAGAAATGAACAGAAACTTCAGCAAGGAAGAAATTCGAATGGCAAAAAAAACATATGAAAAAATGCTCATCATCACTAATCATCAGAGAGATGCAAATCAAAACAACAATGAGATACCACTTTACACCACAGAGACTGGCACATATTCAAAAGAACAAGAACAACAAGTGCTGGCGTGGGTGTGGGGAAAAGGGGACACTCATCCATTGTTGGTGGGAATGCCGGCTGGTACAGCCTTTCTGGAAAACAATATGGACATTCCTCCAAAGACTAGAAATTGAACTCCCATTTGACCCAGCCATACCACTCCTGGGAATCTGCTCTGGGAAACCAAAAATACGCAGCGGAAACACCATCCCTACTTTTATGTTCATAGCAGCATTATTCACAATAGCCAGAATCTGGAAGCAACCCGAGTGCCCGAAAATAGATGACTGGATAAAAAGCTTTGGTACATCTACACAATGGAATACTATGCAGCTGTTAGGAAAAATGAAGTTATAAAATTTGCCTACAAATGGATGGACATGGAGAAGATTATGTTGAGCGAAATTAGCCAGAAGGAGAGAGACAGTTACAGAATGACTGCATTTATCTGCATAACATAAATATATAGGTACATATTATGATACCAATATCCAAGGTCAAGTGAAACATACATCAGGAGGTCCTGTCAAAGGTGGAAATTATCACAAACGTGTGGGAGTCAGGAGGCTAGGTAAGACAGAAAATGGAACAGTGTGCTAACAATTGTGAGGGTACTAATGCCAACCTAGAACTGAGCATTAAATAGCGGCAAAAGAATACACATGACAACCCTTTAATGTATGTTCTGTAATCCATAGTCTGGAGAGGAAGGAAAAGAGAAAGATAGAGAAATGGAAAGAAATAAAGAACCTGCCATGGAGGAGGGCTGGGGGAGGGGGAGGGAACCGGGGACGTTGGTGGTGGGAGATGGGCACTGGTGGCGGGATGGGTGCTGCTACACTGTATGACCAAAACCCAAATATGAACTTTTAATTGTATATCTTTGTAATTGTAAAAATAAAAAAAATTTAAAAAAAATAAAGTAATTAGACTAGAGAGAAATGCTGTTTGCCTCCAAGTAAGCAAGCATGGGTCCCTGATAACTCAAAGCTAAAAAGCTAAAAAGCTTTGAGTTATCAGAGAGCCCTACTTGCTTGCTTGGTACAGAACTATGAGGAAGTAAAGATGAGATTCTTGTGAAGCCTTGGAGAAATATTTCACGACTATAGTATATTCTTTGGTACATATGCATGCCTTTGTAGTCTGAGATACAGTTCATCTCAGAAACTCCTTCTCTCTACCCTACAGATGCATTTCCTAGGCAGATCTTGGCTAGGCAGCATTAACATCTCAAAGGGCCTAGGTGAGCTCCTGGGAGAAATTATCTGAGGGCATTTGACCCTGATGGCTTTCCATAGAAGTGGGAGGTCTGGGTTGCAGGAATATAAAACTAGGCTACTCTCTCTCTCTCTCTCTCTCACTCTCTCTCTCCTCTCTCTCTTTCTCTCTCTCTCTCTCTTTTCTCTCTCTCTCTCTCTCTCTCTCTCTCTCTCTCTCTCTCTCTCTCTCTCTCTAGCTCTCTCTTTCCCCTTTCTGCTGGCACCTTGTCTCTGTCTCCTCTCTACAGGGCCTTAACATGTGGTGGTCACATCTTGGCCTACACATGGCTGGGGCCCAGCCAGGAACATGAAATTCAGAGTTTTTCCTATTGCTGACTTGTATGTTAAGTAAAGCATTTTAAAACTTGGCCAGATTCTTGTGTCATTTTCCATCCACCGGCCGCCAATTCCCTGGGACAGAAGGGGGATCCCTGACCCTGCTCCCAGATTTTGTGCAGGGTGCCTCAGCATTTCACCCTGATGGGGGTTCTTCTTTTTTTTTTTAATTACATGGTGCTAATGCTTAAGGAAATTATTTAAAGTTCTTTGTAAATATAAACATTTTTATGCGTTGGGCAAATAAGAGAAGCATAATTAAAAGGTGTAAAACTGACTATCGGGCAAAGGTTATAAATAGGATGATTCTAAAAACATATCACTTATTTAAATACATGTCAAGCTGATAACTAAGCAACCACGTGACAACCATGTGGAAATCATGTGGATTTTGCTTCATAACAGTTTTTTACAAATCTTAACTTACATGCAGAGACTAAAATTATAGTCTGTGCTTTATTTTTGATAAAAATGAGGAAACATTTTAAAACAACCAAAGTTGTGCTTTAGCAGTTTTAGTAAGATGTAAAGTCACATACCTTCCAAGTCACCCATATAAAGTACACAATTCAGTAGGTTAGGGGCATTCACAGAGTTGTACCACATCCTCATAATCATCTAAATACTTTGCTTCTTGTTTTGGGGGTCACACCCAGAGATGTTCTGGGGTTACTCCTGGCTCCATACTCATGGATTACTCCTGGTGGTACTTGGGGTACCATATGGGATGCTGAGGATGGAACCTAGGTTGGTCGTGAGCAAGGCAAACACCCTCCCCACTGTACTATCGCTCTGGTCCTCATATGAATACTTTGTTTTTGGTTTTGGGACACACCGGTGATACTCAATGGTTCCTCATGCCTCTACACTCAGGAATCACTCCTAGTGGTGGTCAGAGACCATATGGGATGGCCGAATCAAATCAAAATCAGTTGTGTGCAAAGAAAGTGTCCTACCCACTGTACTATTGCTCTGGCCACCTGCATGTTTTTTAACAGAGCATCTCAGTCACACAGTTGTCATGGTCATACCCCTGACTTGTAGGTAAACCTCCCTTCAAATGAATATAAGTAGCTATACCCTGAATTCCTGGTAAGCCTTCTAAGTTCTCATAAATGTGTATAATCTCTACCTTCTATTCAAATGAATTTTATTTTATTGGGGGCGTTTGGGCCACACCTGGGTTGCTTAGGGAATATTCCTGGTTCTGAGCTCGGGGACCATATGCTAGGGACTCAAACCAGAGCCATAGCTGCAGCTGCATCTAGAGCAAATGCCTTAACCTCTGTCCTGTCTTTCCAGTCTTCAAACAAATTTAAGCATACACAACTTTGAAGAGAAAATTCAAAATCTTCATAATTCTCCATGTTACCATAGTATCAATCCACCTTCAGTTCTGGTTGGAAATTGTCAAAAAATGGAAAGCGTATTTTTCCTGCTAGAATTTGTAAGATGATCAAAGATAACTTAGCCCCAAAGGCATTTTTTTTTTATTATTTTGTGCCATACACAGTGCTGGGGATCCAACCTCGGTCAGCAGTGTACAAAAGAATGTGCCTTGGAGCCGGAGCGATAGCCCAGCGGGTAGGGCGTTTGCCTTGCACGAGGCCAGCCTGTGCTGGTCCGGGTTCGATCCCCAGCGTCTCATATGGTCCCCCGAGCACCACCAGGAGTAATTCCCTGAGTGCAGAGCCAGGAATAACCCCTGAGCATAGCCAGGTGTGACCCAAAAAGCAAAAAAAAAAAAAGAATGTGCCTTAACCACTATACTATCTCTATGGCCCCACCAAGTCCAATTTCAAGCAGCTTGAGAACATTGAGGAGAGTTCGCAGCTCACCAAGAAAAACAATATGCCATGATTGGCTGGCCGTGCCTGTCGGAGGTGCCAGATGGGACATGGGTGCACACTGCCTTATGTCTGTTGTTCTTATGTTGGGTGACATTCCCTACTGAGCTCTAGGCTCCTAATCAGTTCTCCTAGTTCAAAGAGACATGCCAGTGCACTTCCGGGCAAACTGATGTGTCTCTGATTCTAAAGTGTCGCAGGACCAATTTCCCTCCTGCCCTCTCACAAAGGTGTTTTGCTCCTCCAAAGCATCTGGTTTCCATTTACCTCATAAATAATGTGGCTCTTGAAGACTTCTTTCTTAACCTCTCCTACCCCCCCCACCATCAGACAAAGAAATTCTGGATTCTGGGAACCAAGAGCAAAGTACACCAAAGCTCTGTGGACTCTTTGTAACTGGATGCCGTGCACCTTCTCCATCACTTTCCCTAAATTTTTATTCTATTATATTTATTTTTAATATTTTTATTCAATCTTTGGTCTTTGTAGCAATAGCAGGTTCTAAAATAAATGAAGATTCATGGAGGAGGGTGGAAGGAAAATGACTGAATTTCATGTGATTACTGTTATGGTAAATGGATTGTTGATTAAGAGACAGTCCATAAAGGAGTAAAGAGGACTCATTGGAAGACAAATTTTAGAGTTCACATTTCTTTTTTCTGCAGGGCTACCAAGCCCATAAAATACTTCTGAGTTCTTAGGATCTTCCCTATTGCCATTTACTATTCATCTTCCTCTTTTACTTTTTAAATCTATCTTCCCCAATGTGGGGCTTTTAGAAGGAGGCAAGGAAGGAAGCGTGAGAGAAGGCTCTTCCTCCCCTTCTCCTGGAAAATCAGGCAAACAGCAACAACAACAACAACATTTTGAAGCCAATCCACAGAGGGAAACAAATAGTCAGGCACCTTTCCAAAAGTATAAAAAATAGTGTGTTTTGCCTGGAATTTTAAAAGAAAACTCCCTGGATTCCCTTTTGTTAATAAGGTCTCTAACATTCGCTGGTCTTGAATGTGTTGACAGCAAATCCTCTGTGGGCATTCAGCAGCTGGCTGGCTGGCTGGCTGGTACAGGCCCATGTCATGGAGGGAGGAGCCACTGGTTTGTTCGGCTTTTCTGGCCCACATCCAGTGGTGCTCAGGGATTACTCCCGGCTCTGAATTTAGGGTTCACATCTGGCAGAGATGAAGGGCTCTGAGGACCATATGGAATGCCAGGGATTGAACTCAGGTCATTCACATCCAAGGAAAGCACCTTACTGTCTATTCTATCGCCCCCCTCCCCAGAGGGACCATTGGAAGGCTGCCCCCTTATGGGACCTGCAGACTCACTCTGGGTTTAAGTTTTCAGTTGTTTTTGTTTGGTTGCATTTGGGTTCATTTTTATGGGTAGGCTGTGCATGAGTCTGGCTTGCTAAAGAAACATGTGCATTTCCATTACCAGTAGGTATCAAACCCTCGGCGGGTGGGAAGACATTCTTTGCGGTACATTCCCAGGTGCCACTTGCCGACCATGTGGGTAGCGTAGCCTGCTTCCTTCAGCAGCTGGGGCAGCAGTTTCTCGTCCAGGGGATGCAGCTGGGCTGACAGGGCCAGATGATCTGGTGCTGCAACCCTGTGCGAATCTTGGAGAGAAACATCAAAGTAAAGGATTAAAATGGCGAAAACTGCCTCCATGACTGCCTGACTTATCTGCAAATTCAAATGTTTGAGTGCTAGTCCTGAGCTGAGCTGCTGATTTAAGGCTATTTCTGAATAGCCTGTTATTCACTGATTCAAATAAGAAGACAGATATAAACAAGCTTCAACAAATACTTATTAAGGGTTTATGTCAGAAACCATTAATTTTTCACTTTACACCTCAAAAAAGTCGCCCAAATCAGAGCTGTGGCTCTGTAAGGAAAAGATGTTCCCATTTATGAGCATACAAGAGGCTGGTATTTGTTTAAAAGAACCTTCTGTTCTCTTCAGGGCCCGAAGGGCTTTGTAAAGTTTACTCAACAGTACTGTGAAGGGATATCGCTTTTTGCAATTCCTCTGGATGTAAACCCCAGCATAGAAGACACTGTGGCCCTTGCCACAAGTCTGAAACTGCTGGAGGCTGCTGCACCCGCAGCTGATGGCTGGGCTCCCCCACAAGCTCTCTTTCTTGCCTTCCAAGCCCCTGACCAAACCTCACACTCCTCTTCTTTCTCTGTGACCTAGAAGCTGCTCTGCCTTGATGGATGTAGAGCTTGGGGAGGAGTGAGGGGGGGGTAGGGTGGCCCTCACATGAGACTCTGCACCAGACACCGGCTTTCCCTATAGTGGCTTCTTCTTGATAGCCCTAAAATATGAGCACTTATGGGGACAACAGAATTTCAGGGCACCACAACCCAGACCACAGCTCTCTGGGTTCCTCATCAGTTCTGAGGGAGGTAACAAGCAATGACAAATAGCTTTTATTTTCTTTAAAATATTTATTTTGAGGGAGCACCGCTTGTTTTTATAACACCACAAGATGGATCACTACAAAGCTGTTTATGATTGGGTTTCAGTCATACAGTGTTCCAGCACCATCCCTCTCCCCAGTGCACATTTCCCAACATCAATGTCCCCAGTTTCCCTCCCAACCCCCATAATCTGCCTTTGTGGTAGACTTTTCTTCTCTCTCTGTCTCTCTCTGTCTCTCTCTCCATTATGGTTTGCCATACAGACACTGAATGGTTTTTATGTATATACCCTTTTACCTACTTCTGATACTCAGTTTTAGTCTAGTGTTACCATAATAGTGTTTTGTTTTTAAGTGCTTTACGAAAAGAATGACTTGCTTATTATTTCACTGTTTTTTATTCTTTTGGGTTTGGACCCATCCAAGGTGGTCTTCAGGGGTTACATACAGAACCCCTGAAGCTACCAGGGATACATACAGAACCAGTGTGCTACCAGGGGATAAACCCAGGGCTCCAGCATGCAAAGAGTGTGCTTCAGTCTTCGTGCTGTCTTTCTGACTCCTGGTTTTGGTCACTTACAGAAGAATAGCATGACTCTCAGAATTAAATCCCATCCCACTGTACCATCAAGCAGATATTGATCAGTGAACTACTGCCATGGGAATAACTTCAAGCATTGTGATCAACAACCCTTCTATTCTAGGGGTAGCAGCAATTCTACCGGAGTCCCCACTCCTACCCTTTTATAGTCACACATGGCATTCACATCGTTTTAGTCTCTGTGTATAAACTCTCTCTAAATGATCTCCACTTGAGTGTGCCATTTCTTTCCAGCTGTGACCCTGAGTGTTAAAGATGCGACAATATTGAGGCTGCTAAGGAGAAGCAGAGCAGACAACATGGGTGGGAAGACACACACACACACACACACACACACACACACACACACGGAAGTCACAGAGTCCAGTCCACTCATCTATCGATTAGCACTGGAAGGTTACTCAATCAAACACATGATTCTGGGTTCAAAAATATCATAATATATGCTAATTGGCAGCAGAGCAGGATAAGGAAAGAAATTATTTTATGGAACATAAAAGACCCAGTGGAGATAAATGCTCTGTGCACATTTCTTTAAATGGAAAACGCATTCATCACATGTGGAGAATTAGCTCTGATGGCTATAAAGCGCTGCCAAGGGGGCTGTGATTCGCTTTTCCATGGGCGTCCAGCCAGGTGGTCAGCTGAAGCCTGCCTCTATTATCTATAATCATATGGAGGAGGGAATTTGTTCTTTTCTGTTCCTGAGAATTTATTTGACAATAGCATTTTTATGGCATTACTGGGGAAGCGGAAGCCAAGCTCTGGATGACAGTTGAAAACCCGTTTTGGTCTGTTCAAACATTCTCTGAAGTGAGGAAGCTGTAATATGTAGAGAAGCAGTAAATAGCCGATGCTGTGCTGGTTCCAACCCAGCACTTTGGTTCAGCACAGAATTATATAGCCACATGATTCACGGGCAGGATAGCAGGGGTCCCAAAAGCAATCAAATGAAACCATCAGCATCCACTGAAAATCATGAGGGCATCTAAAACAACTCCATTCCAATGATCCTGTTCAGGAAATCAGCTCCACAGTGTGAATAGAGAAAGTGTGCTAGATGAATATGAAGCTTCAAAGTGATGTCTTTCTCTCTACTATGTGTAGCTGCCTCACTTTTATCAACAACAACAACAACAACCAATAAAAAAAAACCAGCCTGAACTGGAAAAGAAACAATGGAACACAACTTGGCAATAAGATGAGGTCTTATTGGATGTGGAGAGTATCCTGTTGGAGGAAGTGAATCGGGAAAGGGAGAGAAATAGAATGATCCCGCTCCTGTGTGCATTACAAAACCCACAGTAAGGCAATAGGACTAAAGAGCCAAGTTTACTGTGACAGGGAGACAGGGGGCAGTGCGGTGAGAGGAGGAGGGATGGTGAGGCAACAGTGGTGGGGAACAGGCACTTTGGTGGCAGGAGCAGCATTAGAACATTGTATGTATGAAACCGAACTACTGACAGTATTGTAAACTTGTCAATCACAGTGATTAAAATAAAACTAAAAACAAAACCAGCTTCTCTTACCACTTTTTTGTTCTTGGGGGCTATCCCCAGCATTCCAGCCCTTCTTTCCATTCTCTTGGCATCAGGAATCCAGAGGCAGACAGCCCCCAAGGCACAGAGACTGCAAAATCAGTGACTTGCCTCAGTTCTTTCTGTGTGTGTGAGACAGCTGATGAGAACCCCCTTAACCTGTTTCCTTACTATATAAGGTTTTGTTTGCTCCCAGGAGCTACTGTGTCCTCTGAAGAGGCTGTGGCCTCACAATCTTAAAAAATCAAAAACCAATCTCCTGGTTGGGGTGTAAAAGAGAGAAGCTCCTGTAGCTAAACACAGTAAGCACACACCTTATACAGCTAGGGGAGAGCTGTGTGCCAGCTCTCCCAGCTGTGTCTGAATCTGCATGCTATGATGGTCGCCTGGGGCAGTTCTTGGGCAGGCCACCAGGTCTCTGGGACAAGATAGAGAGGGGAAGGTGTGGCCCCAGCTCCATCTGAAGGGCAGCTCCATCTGCTCAGTGACCTCTGCTCCAGGGAGCCAACTACCTGGGCTTGAACTCAGCTACTCTGTTAATCTGGTCGTGATATCAGCATCTCTTCTGGGTGGGCTTTGATGTGCTGTGGCATCCAGACAGAGAAAATGGTGGCTATTGTGGTGGGCAAGTCTCATCTGGCTGCTTCTGAGGCCCCCAGAGGTGATGGGCCCACTCCCAAAACCCATCCTTCCTACTGGGAGCATCATGGTCAGCTAAGCTAGGGAGGTGCCAGCTCTCCCTGCTGTATCTGAGTCTCTGCTTGTTATGGCTGGTCACCCTGGGGCAGTTCTTGGGCCACTTTCCCCAATTTAAATATCACTGTTCCACCTACTAAAGCGAAGCTATTCCCCAAAGTGGTTCATGAAGACATCTCTGTGGTGCTCCACTCAGCCTCCTTTGTGGGTGCTCCACTCAACCTCCTTTGTGGGTGCCTACTTGCTCAGGATCCGACCTCACTAGCGACATCAACAACTGCCACAAATAAGTGTGTCCAGCTCAGGCCCCTCAGGGATTCTGTTTGAAGGCTCAGTGCTCAGTAAATCTTTGGTGAACACTTAAGTGAACCATGGCCACAGCCAGTCCATGGGTGCTCTTTCTCCCCCTCAACTCATCAGTGCTGAGATTTTAGAACAACAGAAGCTTCCACCCTTTCAAGTATGTCCTATGCATCAGGAATTCTTCACTGCACCCACACATTTCTGCAACACCTTCTGTCACAATACTTGAAAACATGGGGGTAAAAAACGGCAGCTTTCCCGATTGCCTCACATACTGCAGAGCTGCGAGAGAAGTTTCCTGACAGAACACAACTGCTGGGTCAGATGATGGGCAGCCAGGATTTCGGAACTTGCATCACGTGCCTTGGCCAAATAAACTTACACTCGAGGACCATGCCAAGTACCACGCAAACTACTTCAGGTATTTTTTTTCTAAACATCACCACCATAACAAACGGGTAGTGAAGAGTCTGCTCCTGCCCTCCCCTTATGCCTCTGAAAAGGAGTCAGCTGCCCCGGCTGTCAGCGCCAAGAGCTACAGAGTGCACATTATGTGTCCGAGGGCCTGGCACTGCCATCTGGCCTGGCCCTTTGGAGCCCGGCAGCAGAACTGGCTGGTGTCCTTGACAGTTTTAAGGTTCTATTTATTTTGGTGCTGATTAGCAAAGAGTGTAAATCTCTCACTAAAGCCACAAAGGGATGTTGTTTGTAAAATGCACAAACAAGGCCAGAAATGTTTCAGCGTCCTCAACTTCTCAGATGATACAACTAACCAAACCAGGAAATGAACATAAAGGAAAATACAGAGGAAAAGGAATTTTTCAGCAAAGCAATATGATTAAGAAAACAGAAACAGAGAGTGTTAGCAGACAGTCACAGTTTATGCTCCAAGTGATTCTTGAAATAACAAACCTCAAAAATCAATCAACCAAAAAACAATCCCATTAGTTGATGAGTCTTATTTCACTGCATCCCAAATTTATGTCCTTATTTTCGCATTTTCAATTACTTGGGAAGTTGGCTATGTAAGGCATGGAACTGTTTCTTTAAGACAACGTCAATACTTGCCACTAAAATCTCCAGACACCCCCTCAGTGCTGAGACTGTAGGCTGAGGAAAGAAATCTGACTCTAGAGGAAACAAAAAGCTCCTCAGAACAAGCTGGGGCCCTGCGGTGCTTTAGGAGGCAGCAGTCTTGGCTGTCACTTGGCACTAATGCACCCAGTGAACACAAGAGTAAAGACACCCATGTTTCCTTTGGGGGTACCAGTGGTCTCTGGAGTACTTGCTCTTCTGACCTCGTTCTTTGGGGGCTTCTGTGGTCCCTGGAACATTCACATTTCATGTCATGCCTCTTTCCTGACATACTCTGGCCACTTCTTCCAGATCTATGCTCTTCCTTTCCTCATTTCCAGTATGATTCAGGGAGAAACAAAGACTGTCTCAGTGCACTGAGACAATCCTGTGAGTGTGTGTGTGTGTGTGTGTGTGTGTGTATGTTTGTCTTTGCATGAGTGTGTGTGCGTGTGTGCACTTGCGCATGCGTATAGGGTTGATAATAAAGAAGAGGCAAGCCTGAGAGAAAGCAGAAAAGACTTCCTTCCACAGAACACCTTCTCTCTTCATAGCCCAATATTCTATTCTGCCTGCGACCACTGGTCTCACCTGCTCACATTCTCAAAGCAAACTTGAGCAAAGGTTGAAAACAATTCCACAACACTCTGCAACAACCTCCTTCTTCTATTTTCTGTCCAAGGTTCTGCTTCAGGGGTGAGTGAAAAGCCATGAAAGTGTCTTGTCCACTTAGCAATATGATTAAGAAAAAATGTGGCTCAGGTCCCTTAAGAATAGAGCCTTGGAGTCATCTTTCATGGTTTCTATTCTCTGCCAAGGTTTACAGAGTTCTGGGGGAGTGATCCCTCAGTTCCCAAGGTAAGGATGGTCCCTGATGAGGGCCAAAGTGACTTTTCTCTCCTGGTTTCCCAGAAGCCAGTGTTTCCATGAAGCCCAAACCCATTCATTATCCTTTAGTCATCTTAATTTCTGAAGAAGGAAGAAGGGAGTTAAAAAGGAATGAGTAAAGCCTATGTCCTCAGGGGGAGCCAAGTGCTGAGCACACCCATCTCATTAGTTATTCAGCATCTAGTGCTTTTCTAGGTTAGAAACAGGCAGTGCAACCTAAGGGGGAAAGCAGATCTCAGAGCAGACAACAAATCCCATTAAAAATATGTACTAGAAATGCAATTAGGGAACAAATATTTTGCTTTCAATAAAGTGAATTATAGTAACACTTTTTACACCTTCTGGTTGAACTATAGGAAATATATAAATATATATTTCCTATATATACCTATATATGTATATATATTTAGTAATCTAAAGAATTCTTAAATTAATACTGTTTTGTTTGGGGGTGCACACCTGGCAATGTTCAGGGGTTACTAGTGGCTCTACACTCAGGGATCACTCCTGGCAGGTTCCGAGGACCATATGGGGTGTCAAGGATGGAACCTGGGTCAGCAACATGCAAGGCAAGTGCCTTACTCACAGTAGTATCACTCTAGTCCTCAATATTCTGAATATTGACATTTTAAACAAGGAAAAATGAACTGAAAATCCGTTTCAAACAACATGCTTCCAAAGGATATCAAGAAACTATTAATCAAGGCTACATTAGTGAAAGAAGGCAGGATAATAAGAGGAAAAGATTTGTTTAATGAAATATCTATCTTGAAATATTTTATACTGGAAATGTTTACATATATTCTATAAGAATAATATATTCTTTTGCCATTTTGGGACATAACTGGTGGCTCTCAGAGGTTAATCCTAGCAGTGCTCTGGGGACGATACAGGATGCCAGGGATTGAAGCCACATGCAAGGCAGGCACCCCACCCGGCTGTACATCTTACAGCCCCTATAAAAACAATTTTTTTTAGCAAAGGGACATACATGATAACCTCTAAATGTATGTATTACAAGCCAAAGTGTGTAAGAAAAGGAAGAGAGAGACAGAGACAGAAGAGAGAGAGAGAGAGAGAGAGAGACAGAGAGAAGAGGCAAAGTGCCTGCCCTAGAGGCAGATGGGGAGGAGAGAGAGGGAATTAGGGGACATTGGTGGTAGGAAGTGGGCATTGGTGGAGGGATGGGTGCTAGAACACTGTATGACTGAAACCCAAAGAGGAACATTTTTGTAACTGTATAAGTTAAGGTTGTATAATAACAATTTTTTTAAAAAAATGATTTTTAAAAGTAAGTTTAATTTTGTTAAAAAGAGAGAAAATACAAATTTTAGTTCAATTGCAACAACCTTTACACCAAGAATGTCACTTGACACCTTACTGTAGACTTTTACATATTTTTTGTTAAGGAAGAAGCATTCTTCAGCCTGTTATGTAATATTATGGAGAAAAAATTAAATAAGCTGAGGTGAAGTTATTATTTCCCCATGAGCAGAAGAGCTTGTGGAGAAATCCAGCCCTCATTGAGCTCTCAAGCACTCTTATCCACTCCTTCTTCCCTCGCACCTGCCACACTATTTTATCCTGGTCTAGAACAAGCCCATCCACAGCCTCAGAGCTTTTATTTCTGCTGTCCTTACCAGTCAAGCACTCTTTTCCATCTTTGGCATCACGGCCTCTCCTTCCCTCTTTTCTCTACCCTTGCAGAAAAATATCAAGAGATGGTCATCACAATGCCCAGTATAAGCAGTTGCTCACTATGTATTTGTCAAATGAAAAGAACACACGCATGTGTGAGTGACAATACTTAATAGTGATAGACTGAAAGCTTTTTCTCTGAGATCACGCTACTTCTTTAATTGTTGGACCATTGCTTCTAGAAAGGGAAATTAGGCATGGGGCAAGATAATGAAATGAAAAGCATCTACATTGCAAAAGTAAAATACATAATTATTTCTGTTTTCAGATGACAGGGTCTTTTATTTTGGAAAACCCCAAATATCACTTGGGCACATACTTTCATACACAGAGACACACACCATTAGAATGAACAGTGGAGCCATGAGGGGAGGAAACAAATGAATACACAAATGCCACAATATATTAGCAATGAGCAAGCACACATTAAAATTAATAAAAACAATTATACTTAGTAATATTTATAAACATTTATATTTATATATAAATATAATATTTAAATATAACCATAATATGCTATGCTATGCTATAATATAATATAGTATAGTATAATATAATATAATATAATGTATTATAACTATAATATAAACTATAATATAACAATATAACCATATAAATATGGTTATAATTATATAACTATAATATAATATATAATATAACTATAATATAACCATATAAATATGGTTATTTAAATATATTTGATCACTTGATATCCCGTTATTCATTGATTTGCTTGAGTGGGCACCATTAACATTTCCATTTGACCCTATCACATGCCAGTGTAGCCCAATGGAATCTGGTTCCTCGGCCTTTTGGCTAAGATCAAGTGTAGTATTTAAATATAACCATAAAATAATATGGGTATGATGTTAATACTTCTCAAATGGCTTTATATCAATGAAATAACTATAAAAATTTTAGCTGCCTTTTTAAAATGAACACATTTATTACATATATGAAAATACAAGATATGTATGTACACACTCAAAGCAAGACAGGAAAAGATGTTCTTTAGTAGTAGTAGCTTGTGAAATGACAATAAAAATACAGCAAGATGTTATTCAATATTCCCTAGGATGTTAGAGGACTATACACATATATATGATACTATATATGATATCTGATATCATATATATGTGACTAAACACATACATATGATACTATATATGATGTAAATCATATGTATACTATATATGATATATCAGGCTTTGACAAGATAAAGAAACAGAAACCTGCATTAATTTTTGGTAAAAAATTGGTAGTTCATCGAAATGTTAAACAGTGTCACCATCCAACAGTCTACTTTCTACTTCCATATAGACGTATAGATATAGAGATACAAGCATAAATATAGATATCAAAGATAACAGAGATAGGTATATTATGAATATTCAAAGAAGCCTATTGATAAGCCAAAAATGCAGAACTCAATGTCCATCAATTAATAACTGTGTAAGAAAGTAATGCTATATATACATAATGGAACAGTATTCTACCATTAAAAGGAATGAAACATTATGCCATGGATAAAAAATAGTCCCATGTATATGTGTCCCATAATAAGCAAACTCATAAAGATACAAAAGTAAATTAGTGGTTCTCAGGGGCTGGAGGAAAAACATAATAAGCGATTCCTAATGATTATGAGGCATCTTTGCAGGAATGATGAAAATATTTTGAAATTTCTATAAATAGTGATTATGGTTATACAACATTGCATATAAAGTCCAATGAACTGTAAACTTACAATGAATTATATGGTACAGAAAATGTAACCTTAAAAAGAGGGGGCGGAGCGATAGCACAGCGGGTAGGGGGTTTGCCTTGCATGCGGCCCAACGGGTTCAATCCCTGGCATCCCATCTGGTCCCATGAACACCTCCAGGAGTAATTTCTGAGTGCAGAGCCAGGAGTAACTGCTGAGCATTGCCAAGTGTGAACCAAAAAGCCAAATAAATAAATAACAAAATAATAATAATAATAATAATAGTTTTAAAGAGTAGGGGACAGAGTGATAGTACAGAGGGTAGGGGCTTGCCTTGCATGCAGCCGACCTGGGTTTGATTCCTGGCAGCTCACATGGTTCCCTGAGAACCACCTGGAGTAATTTGTGAGTGCAGAGCCAGGAGTAACCCCTGAGCATCGTTGGTGTGACCCAAAAAAGCCAAAAAAAAATGTAATAACTAAAGAGGGCGAAGCGATAGTCCAGCGGGTAGAGTGTTTGCCTTGCATGAGGCCGACCCAGGTTCAATCCTTGGTATCCCATATGGTCCCCCGAGCACCGCCAGGAGTAATTCCTGAGTGCAGAGCCAGGAGTAACCCCTGAGCATTACTGAGTGTGACCCAAAAAAGCAAAAAAAAAAAAAAAAAGAGTATAGGGAAATATGACATGAAGTCTAAAATAGTGTAAATGTTATGCTTTATTAACTTATTCACAAAACCCTTTCAGAAGAATATATACAATTCAGAAAATATTGTTTACCTCCAAAGATAGAAGCCAGACACCCAATCCAGATTAGTGTGTGCGTGTGTGTGTGTGTGAGTGCGTGGGTTTGTGTGAGTGTGTGTGTGTGTGTGTGTGTGTGTGTAGGGAAGGAGGGATTTTAAGGGAAGACTTGTACTAATTTTTTAAGCCATTGGAATGTATTTTCCATGAATGAAATTAATAAAATATAGGTATTTGTATATTATGCTAACTAAGCCATAGGGCTGTGGGAGACACAGCTATAGCCTGCACGGACAGAGACCTACATTCTAGTTCTTGATTTTCCCTTTTACTACTTACCTTATCTGCTTATCAGTCTCCCCTTCCCTCTTTTTCAAACCCCATGCATTTTTCATAAAAGCTTGCAGGTTTAAAAAGCAGTTTTAACAACAGCTCTGCAACTTGCAAAACACTGTTGGGCAAGATTAATCTCTCTGCCAGCAGATGGGGTTAGTGCATATAATACACATTTGCCAAGTTAGAAGCTATTGTAATGAGCGCAAATGCCTTAGTCAAAGAAATGTAGAGCTACAAAGAGTCCTATTATTCAGCCCAAACTCAATATTTTCTAGATAAAGAAAATGATCTCCAGGGAGTTGAGAGCTAAGACAGACACAGCAAAGACAAAACCTATATCTCCTAAACTCAAACAAATTCTCTTCACTAAAAGCTTTGTAAGGCTGAAAACCAAAACTGAGACTCTCTTGGGAGATCAGATTAATCAGTCTAGGATTGTATACCATTTTGTGCTTTCCTGATCTTATATTAAATTGGGGGCAGGGGTATTAGGGCTGTCTCCAAATAAAGATCATGGTTTCTAAGTTCACAGACAAGACTATTAAGTACCTAGTTATAAAAATAACCCACCAAGTCCCTCATTTTGTTATCTGAAATTATCACAACTGAATCAGAATAAACCCTCTCTCTGGTTTTCTTGGGGTTATTTTAGCCTTGTTTACAATTTATCAAAATTTATGATAACTCTCTTCTATGTAAACACTGATGGAGGGTGTGGCAGTTACAGAAGTCACCTTGACTCTGAATAACTTCTGACTTATTATACATCTACTAAGACTTCTATTTTTTTTCTAGATTGGGCACAGCTCCTCTTTATATCCACTGCATCCAGCATGGGACAGTTAGAATTTACCAGGAAACTACCACCCAGGCTACATTAAAACTATTGCTTAAGATTATAGGAAGGAGCATACTAGTTTGCCCTCAAGCAGGCGAATGTGACCCTTTCAGTATACAGAGATCGAGATACTCAGAATCACCCTGGTACAGATAATAAATAAGAAGGACCTTGTGGGTACCATCTAGATTACATGAAGCCCATGAAATTAAGATGTATTGCTTTATACCAGTCCCCCTCTCTCCAGTGTTTTACATAAGAGATAATTTCAGAAGAAGGGATAAGTCCTTGGCATACTCCTTTGTTTATACCTGTAATAGGGTATAGATAATAGCAGAAAAGCCTATCACAGCCCGACTCGTGCGGCCGTTTGTGCCTGCGCAGTTCATCAATAAATGCTGGAGATCAGAGGTGACTACAAGAGTATGCCACCCGCACAGCAGAGCCTGGCAAGCTACCTGTGTCGTATTTGATATGCCAGATACCAGTATCAATTACAGACCTCATTCCCATGACCTGATGGAATGGTTTGATGCTCTTTATGTTCCTGAAGCGAGCAGATGTCCTTGGGCTCTACTAGCATGAGACAGGACATATAGAGATATTACTGGTACCCACTTGAGCAAATCGATGATGAACGGGAAGACAGTGACAGTGACAGTGACAATACCTAAGCTGAAGTGAGATGTATTCTACTGGTTCCTAAACAGGGCTGGGGGTCCAGGGATCACCCCCAACAATACTTAGCCACTCGGTCACCCAGGAATTAGCAATGAGACACTGCTCGAGGGCTCCAGGCCTGTTCCTCGTGGTGGACGTGGGTCATTGTACATGGAGTGCTGGGGTCTAGTTTATGCATGAGTTATGTAGATGCCTTGCACCAATCTCCTGGTGCAAGGAGTCAAATTACTAAAAGTCAAGTGACTCTTTTAGACTGAGGCATGGACTAATGTCTAGCAAGATTGTTATTTTGTAAATCTGAGGCAGCTCCTGAGATGTGTGTGTGTGTCTCTGTGTGTGTGTGTGTGTGTGTGTGTGTGTGTGTGTGTGTAGCAGGAGAACCTCCCAAATAGTGTTCAGGGGACTATGGGTCACTCCTGTCAATGCTCAGTCAACCTGGCAGGTGTTTGTACTCTAGGGTCCAGGGAAGCAGTGCCAGATCTACTTCTGTGCTGCTTGGGGACCTATCAGGGCTATACCTGATAATGCTCAGTAGGCCTTGCAAGTGCCAGAGATTGACCTGAATGCGCAAACACATGTTCCCTAACCACTTGGTCAGCTCCCACCCCTCTTGTGATATTGTTTCATGTCAATACACATAATGTGCTCAAAATTGTATCAGTCAGCATTACTTGAGAGCAATGAAGTGCCTTAGTCCTACAAGAATGAGTGATTCCTTTATAAAAAAAGAAGGAAGAAGGAAGAAGAGAGAAGGGAAGGGAGGAGGAGGGAGGGGGGAAGGAGGGAGGGAGGAGGGGGAGGGAGGAGGATGGGGGAGGGAGGGGAAAAGGAGGGGGGGGGGAGGAGAGGGAGGAGGAGGGAGGAGGGGAGGAGAAGGGGTAGGGGATGAGGGGGAGGAGGAGGAGGAGGAGAAGAAGAAGAAGAGGAGGAGGAGGAGGAGGAGAAGGAGGAGGAGATGGAGGAAGAGGAGATGGAGGAGGAGGAAGAGGAGGGTGGAGGAGGAGGAAGAGGAGATGGAGGAGGAGGAAGAGGAGGTGGAGGAGGAGGAAGAGGAGATGGAGGAGGAGGAGGAGGAGGAGCACTTGCTAAGCCAAGACAATTTGACTGGGGCTCCAGACCTTGAAAAAAAAATCAAATGAAGACTAAAGCAAAAGATAAAAGTAAAATTTGCAGCCTGCTGCCCCAATAGAGTCTCAGAAGTCAGAAAAACATCACACCACACAATCTCAGCCATTTTCAAGGTCTGGACCCCACAGCTCATGAAAGTCCCACTCAAGAGAGAAGCTGATTTCAAGCCCAGGTCTGCAGGTCACCGGAGCTAAAGTCACCAGACTTTGGTGGGGATGGAGCTAGGGCCCTTTTCCCCCACCTCTGTTCCCTCCAGAATGCCCAGCGGTCTCCACCTATGAACTGCTTCCGCGCTGTCAGCCATGATCCAGAGACGTAGATACATGGCAGAGCTGCTACCGGCTCGCTTCACAGCCCTGCAATATCTCAAAGTCAGGTATACTGATGTACCAGGTTTCCCATCACATTCTATAGAATTAAGTTTAGGGCAATCACAAGTGTGTTTTCACAATGTCTGGTCTGTGGGAATATAACAATAATTTCTGCAGGAACAGCTTGAGATGGCAAGGCTGGAGCACCTTCATGGGAGCAGGGGTTGGAAGTGTGCTAGATGAGCTCAGGATATACCCATGCAGGAGTTTGCCAAGCCTGACCTTCCTTTTGTTTTTAATAAAGTCCGAGTCACACCAGGATCTTAAACAAATGGTAGTAGGGGGCAAAGGAGACTGAGAGAACTGGGGGACACCATCCTGGGCTGTAAGTTTTAATTTATCATTAAACCTCTACAGCTTTATTTCTGTCTCTGCGCAAGTGATTAAAAATAAGTGAGGCCAGAGCAATAGCACAGCGGGTAGGGTGTTTGCCTTGCACGTGGCCAACCCAGATTTGATCCCTGGCATCCCATATGGTCCCCTGAGCACCACCAGGAGTAATTCCTGAGCAAAGAGCCAGCAGTAACCCCTGAGCGTTGCCGTGTGTGACCCCAAAAGCAATAATAATAATAATAAGAAGAAGAAGAAGAAGAAAGTGACCTCAGGGCAGGAGCAGTAGACATCCGGTAAAACACTTGCCTTGCACGGTGCCACCAGTTCAAATTCCGGCATCCTAAATGGTCCCCAAGGCCCACCTGGAGTGAGCTCTGCAGCAGAGCCAGGAGTAAACCCTGAGCACCACCATGCGTGGCCCTACAATTAAATATAAAAGTAGCAGAAATCCAGAGGATTGTTCAGAAAACTTTAGGGAACCCCCCAGATACAGCCCTGGAGCCTACCCCACCACCAAGCACAGTGGGGTGTGCCCCCGCATTGAACCATCCTGCCTCACTGGCCGAATTCTCTTTGGGAGTGGTCCCAAAGCCCCCTTGCTTGGAGGGTCGCCCTGCCCCAAACTAACTGTTTTTTGTTTGTTTGCTTTTTTTGGGTCACACCCGACAATGCTCAGGGGTTATTCCTGGCTCTACACTCGGGAAATTACTCCTGGTGGTGCTTTGAGGGACCATATGGGGATGCCAGGGATCAAACCCGGGTTGGCAGTGTGCAAGGCAAATTTTTAAATTTTAAAACTATGTGGCACTATGTAAATGTTCTTGACGCATCTCCATGCTGTCTGTTAAGTAAGGAAAGTTTGTAGGGGTCACGGGGATGGTCCCCCGGCTTTGCAGTCAGATGAAATCTTAAGGGGGTGTCAGAGGCCCAAGGTAATTTCTTTGAAGGACCAGAGCAATAGTCCAACGACCTGGGTTCGCTCGCCGACATCCCATATGGACCCGGAGTACTGCCAGGAGTAATTCCTAAGAACAGAGCCAGGAGCAACCTCTGAGCATCCCAGGGTCTGACCCAAAAAGCCAAAAAATAAATAAAATAAAGATAAGTTCTTTGCAGGGCAGTGCGACTGCGGCCACATGAATCCTGGGTTGGCTACGGCCCGTTCTACCCTAGCCAGGACAGCTGGGCTCAGGGGCCACTGCAGCCAGACTGGCGCTGACGCCCCGGCCCCAGGCCCTCACTCCTGCACTGCGAGGCTCAGTCTTCGTCCACCCAGGCCATAGGCCCCAACACCCGAGCAAGCCCTCGGACACTCTGGGAACCTGCTTCACCGAAAATAAAAGAGAGGGGCGGCCAGCGGGGAGTCCGAGTACTTGGCACACGCAGAGGACGCGACTGGAAGCGGAGCTACGGGCAGGGCCCAGCCAGGGAAGAGCGCGAGTAGCGGGCCAGAGCAGGGCCGGGCCTGGCCAGGGCTGGGGGCGGAGCTGCGGGCCGGGGCGGGGAAAGGCGCCGAGTTGCGGACCCTGGAGGGCCGGGGAAGGCGCGGGACTGCGGCGCTGGCCCGGGCGGGCTGGGTGTGGAGCTGCGGGCCGGGGCTGGGGGCGGCCGTACCTGGTAGCGCCCCGAGAGCAGCTGGCTCCGCGACGGCGTGCACAGGGGCTGCGTGTAGTAGTTATCCAGCAGCACCCCGCCGGCCACCAGCGCGTCCAGCTGCGGCGTGCGGATGTGGGAGCCGTGGAAGCCCACGTCGTTCCAGCCCAGGTCGTCGGCCAGCACGAAGACGAGATGCGGCGGGGGCTGCCTGGTGCCGGCGCCGGAGCCCGAGGACAGGCCCAGAAGCAGCAGCAGCAGCAGCCCCGGCGCCAGGCCCAGAGGCCGAATGGTCACAACGCTCCGGCCCATCTTTGGCTGCCCCCGCGCTGCTTCGCCTCCCGCCGCCCCAGCCCCGCTTATAGAACCAGGAACTGGGCGCCCGCGACCGCCCCGCCCAAGCGCGGAACTTCGCCCCTCAGAGCCCGGAGCTGACCGGGGTGCGGGGAGGAGTCAGCCCAGAGTTGCTGGTGGGGCCCCGGGGCCGCCCAGCTCCCGGCAGACGCACCCTGGCGTTGCTGCTCTCCTGCGCCGCCCTGGTAGTGGGGCCTGCGGGAAGAGCAGATTTGTTCCCTCCGCGGGGTTCTCAAAGCATCTAAAAGCAGTCCTTCTTTGCAAGGGAAGAGTTTGCAAGGGATATTCCCTTCTTTGCTGGGGTTATTGTAAGCTATCTTCTTGCAAATACCTTCACAGCTAGGGTTTATCACTAGGTCTTGATAGCTAGGACCTATCACTGGCTCTCCGCACCACCACCTATTTTTTTTTTCCAGGCTAAAGCAGGCAAATGGTTGGACGGAGCCTGCCTCCAGTTCTCACAGATTCTGAATGGTGGTGATGTGTTTGGTTTGTCTGTATTGTCAGGGGCCCCTATAGGCAAGGCCGTCCCAGACACTTCACCCTCGAGGTTTAAAGCCCCCTCTAAAGCACATTTTTGGTTTTGTTTTGGGGCCATACCTGGCGGTACTCAGGGTTTACTCCTTCAGGGAAACCCGTGGGATGCCCAAGATAGAACCCTAGCAGGCCACGTGCAAGGTAAATGCAACCGTGCTGTACTATCCTTTTTGGAATGAAAGGGGTGGGGCGGCACATAGGTGTTGGGAAATGTGCACTGGTTGTGGGATAGGTCCTGGAACACTGTATGACTGAAACCCAATCATGAACAGCTTTATAATGATCTATTGCACCGTGATTCAGTAAAAATATATTAGAAAAAGAACCATTTCTGGCAAAACAGTTCGTCCTCAAGCAAGCAGATCGGAGTGTTGTAAAGGGCTCAGATTTTCAGGCCTGGCCGAATTTCATTAAAGATTTCATGGAGAGAAACTGGGGACATTGGTCCTAGGAAATGTGCCTTGGTGGGTGCTGCAACATTGTATGACTGAAACGTTGTATGACTGAAACAATGTATGAGTGGAACAATCGTGAACAATTTTGCAACTGTATCTCACACTGGTTCAATAAAAAACCAAAAAAAAATTTTAAAAGACTGTGTAGGGAAACAAAGGGAAAGTAAGCCAGGGAACTTCCGGATTATGGGAGAGGTCTCTTAAAGCAGGATTTGGAAGAAAGGTTGAAGTCTTTCCTCCCTTTATCCCTTTTTTTGTTTGTTTATATAAATTTCATTTTATTCTTTAAAAATGGCCTTTTGGCCATTCAAATTTCTTCTTTTTGGAAGTTTCTGTTCATTTTTTTCCTCCCTATTTTTTGATGGGGTTGTCTGTTTTCTTGTAAATTTCTACCAGCGCCTGATATATCATAGATATTAACCCCTTATCAGATGGGCTTTGGGTGAACATTCTTTTCCAGTCTGTGGACTGTCTTTGTATCTTGGTGACCATTTCTTTTGAGGTGCAGAAGCTTTTCAGTTTTATATAATCCCATTTTTAAAAATCTTTGCTTCCATTTGCTTTGTCAGTGGTGTTTCATCTTTGAAGATGCCTTTAGCTTTGATGTTGAAGACCATTTTTCCTATGTTTTCTTTGATATCCCTTTTTTAAAAATGTATTATACCACCATGAGATATACAATTATAAAGATTTTCATAATTGGGTCTCAGTCATACAGTGTTCCAGCACCTAACCCTCCACCAGTGCCCCATTTCCAACCAATGTCCCCACACTCCCCCCATCCACCCCCAGCCTGCTTCTACAGCAGGCATCTTTTCTTTCTCTCTCTCTCTCTCTCTCTCTCTCTCTCTCTCTCTCTCTCTCTCTGTATTTCTCTCTCTTCTCTTACACATTGTGGCTGTCCCTACAGATATTTACAGTTTATGATTTAAGTCTTTATGTGTATATTCAATGGTGAGTTCTAGTCTGACATTAAACTTCCCCATTCCCCATTAGCCTCCCAGTTTGTTTCAAGTACAATGATCATTACAGTGTATATATGTGCACGATCCTGATCCTGAACTTCATTATTATCTAAGCCTGTCGGGAGGCCACTCGGCTGTCATGCGCCCTCACAGCTGTGGGTCTGGTCTGTCTCTGGTCCAGCTTTGCTGGTTGTGATGGCTGCACGGCTCGTGGAGGTGGAAGGGATGGGGGAGGAGCCCCCGCTCCAAGTCTGGCCAGCACAGCCACCTCCCCCACGTGTCTGCTGACCCTAGGAGCTATGTTGAACCTTGCCCCGGTGGCTGAGCCATTTACTGCCCTCCATCGCTCCATGGGCTGCCCCACGTGGGTCAAGGGGTGCAGCTGTGGGTCTGGTCTGTCTCTTGTCTGGCTTTGCTGGTTATCCAATATTCCTTTTTTAATGAAGGTGAGCGGGTGGGCATTTTTTTTATTATGCTCCAAGAACATGGGTCATTAAAATGGGAGAGGATCCTGAGATGATTCTCTTCCCATGTCCAGATCCCACAGGACCTGGTCATTCTGGACATCTGGCACCACCTAGGTCTCCCTTGTGACCTTCCATACCAAGTGACTCCTTTTTGTTAAGGACCATATCCTTAATGTCACCTTCCTGTTCCTGGTGTCCCTATCAGGAAGATGATGAAGAGACTGAGAACATCATGAAGTTTCAGATTCACTTCAACCTACGGCTAGACACTTCCTTTCTTCCCATAAGCCAGAGGGGTCCAGTGCTGCTTACTCAGGTTGCAGAGTGTAATTTTATTTCCAGGCTGCACCAAGAATTGTCTGGATATTGTGTTAATATTGAGCAACTCATTAGCTTGTATAGGTAAGGCCCATTCAGAGCTGGCCCTCCAACCACTAAGTAGTGAGCCCAAGAAGTACAGCATCATGGTCATCTGAGACATCTGTGAGTGGAAGGAAAAATTCCTTAGTCACACAACCCCAGTTGACTGAATGGGGGAAGTCAGTCTTGTGACCAGTTATTCCTGGTTCCAACCAAGGCTTTCTGCTGATGTGTCTACAGAGGGAGAGGAAGTGTTAGCTGTTGAAGAAGATTATGTGCCACCTAGAGAACAGATATTTTTCAGGTTAGTTGAGTTGGCTTCCAACTTTGTTGGAGAAAACTGAGAGCATGGAAAATAATGTCAGTTTCTACAAATACAGATTAATTCTGTTCAGTGGAATTCCAGGGAGGATGTGGGTTGGGGGTTAGTGGGGCCAGGCAGAGGTGGGGGGTGGCACCAAGGGGAAAGACGTTTGCCTCCACATGGACCTTTGGTACTGCCAGCCTGATCCTTAGCTTCTCAGCTGAACTGGTTTTATGTCGTAACAGTTTCCTTATTAATGAGTTAATAACATCTTTAATATGTCTTCATTTTTAATATATATGAGTCTAGATTTTATCTTTTTGGAAAAGCATCATTTCACATACAAACTGGTTCCTCTTACTTGCAAGTTTTGGCCTGTCAGTATATTAATACAGGTCACATTTACTTTTCACTTTTAATGGATTCAATAAAACTATCAGAAAAAATGCTTTTAATTAACATTCAATAATTGAAAACAGAAAAGTAATTTGATTTTTACTATTCTAAGCCTTGAAATCATCATTGCAAGAGACCAGGAAAAACTGAGAAGTCCCAGGGCAGGCCTGTAGGTCAGGTCATAAAGCAAGTCCATGGGCCAAGCTCGTGGGGACCCTGTGCCTCTGGGAGCAGCTGTACTCCTCCTCAGCACTGTGGCTGAGACCCCTCCAACAATAAAAAGGTAAAAAAGAAAGTCAGGAAAACAAAGGACCGAGAATTTTCCCAGTAAGACTCTTTCACATCTTTCTCCACTTCCCTACCCTTGGTGATAAATATCAAGTTACCTAAACAATGGCAGCTTATCTGTGGGAACAATTTCTCCTTTGACCAACTGCTTCTGAAACCATCTCAGCTTGCACCCAGCCTTTTGGTGTCCTGCATTTTCTCCTCCTCCTCCTCCTCCCTCTTCCTCCCAAAAGAGAGAGGAACATTATTTCCAAGCAAGGCAGTTTGCTAAGAGTCAGAGGACAGACTAGTCAGGTTGCTCACTCACAAATGAAAACTTCTGCCAAGCTCATGCTGCTCTGGTAACAAGCAAATGAGAGTCGATTATATTTTTGATCTAGCTTTTTAAGAACCTGGAATGTGCTACTATAGAGTCTACTATAAAATCTTTCCGTTTATGCTGCCTAACAATGAGGTTTGGGTTATGGGTTCTCTGTCTCTGGAACAAGGTGTTTCTCCTCCAAACTCTTGTTCCTTAAAGTGGAATGTGACAATCTAGAAAACACCATCTATACTGTAAGGGCTGCCATCGCATCTGGACAGTGACACCAAAGACTTCTCACCAAAGACGGAACTAAAAGTTCGTACATAAAGACCCACATACATAAGAATATGCAGATAAATAGTATATTGATAAAGTAGAGCTACAGAAGAGCCTAGCAAGCTACCCGTGGTGTATTTGATATGCCAAAAACAGTAACAATAATGGACCTCATTCCTAATGAATGGAGATGTTACTGGCGCCCACTCCAGCAAATCGATGAACAATGGGAAAACAAGTGACAAGTGACATGCATATTAGCGTGTGACTATATCAGTACACATGCATTGATTAAGGATAATGGGACACTGACAATTCTATTCCCCCTTTCCATGTGCATGTGGATCACATCCATTTTCATTGGCACCCTGCTAGTCAAAGGAACTAAGCCTATTTTTCACCCATCTGGGGAGGAAAAGGTAGCTCAGGGAAGATTTTTGGTTTGGGTTTTGCATATATATAAAGCTAAGCATCTCTTCATTTGTGGAGGAGCCACTTCTATATAATTTTTGTGAAGTATTTATATATATATATATATATATATATATATATATATATATAAAAATACCATTTAATACCAATATTTTTAAGTCAGGACAAGCAGCAAAAGTTCAACACTTCAAAGCCTACAAACAAAAACACCAGACGTCTGGTGAGAAATAGCTGCTTCTGATCACTAAGCTATTTGAGGTCAGGGATGGATTCTTCCTTTCTTTCCTAAAGCTTCATCTCACTCCAACATGAGAGTTGGAGTAACTGGTGGAGTAGCTTCCAGGGCAAAATCTGTTCTCAGGTTTGAGTCCCCACTTTAATTATCTAATAAACTCTTCAGCTAACTCTCATTGAGATCTTTAATTTCAGTCGAGACTCATTATATCTTTTAACTGGTTATTACCTGAAAATAAGAAGGCTACTTATTTCTGTTGGTAATTTATATTCTGTCAAATACCAAATCATTTTATTGATTTAATTAGGTTAATTATTGATAGGTTAATTATTGATTTTGATATTATTTTAGGTTAATTAATTATTGATTTTGATAGTGTTGAAATACTGTATACTGAAGCTATCATTTAAAATTTTGTAAATGACAGTGCCCTAACTAAAAACTTAAAATAAAAAAATATTGATTTGGGGGGTTCCAGTTATATAATCATATTAATAAAAAAAAATTCCAATCAGTTCGAAGATGCAAAATTTAAGATGGAAACAATCTGACATCTAAGGGAAATTATTTTTCACACTTGTCAAAATGCACAAACAATTGGGCTGATCAAATTGGTTATGGAATACTAATCATTTAAAATATATTGGCATAATCTACAGTATATAGCATTAATTTTTTAAGCCATAGACTTTATTAAGTTACATTTTGTAACTAAATTCTATTTGTTTAGTGTTTTTGCCTTAATATATCTAAAATGTATCTAATTTCACTAAGCCTGCTTGTACACTAATAAACAATTTTATGAAAGTGGCTATATGCCCCAAAAAAAATGAATAGAATGTATATATATTTCTCTTTTTTCTTTTCTCTTTGAAATTGAGTGGGTAGGAAATAGCACATTATCAAATATGAAACAAAAGCCCCCATGTCATGATAATAGAGACCTTAAGCAAAGGAGATTCTTTGAGACATTTTCTTTCATGAGAAAGTGTGGCATACTGAATAAAAAAAATAATATTTTTAGTTATTATAAAAAATAACATACTTTAGAAGAATGTCCTAAAAGTTCACCATTGGGACGCAGGTAACATCAAATCATCTACTTCATTTCCCTCCACCACCAACACCGCCCCAGCCCCACTAGTCCCTGCTCCCTAGGGAACAGAACACCCCTAGGGAATAGAACAGAATCTAGAGACTGGGAGTAGAATACACAAAATATATGAAGTGCAATACAAAATTATTCAGCAAGGAGAATTAGGTCAACAAAATCCATCCTGAAAACAAAAACAAACTAAATTAAATAAATATAGATCCTCCCTGACTTAAGCATAATGTTGATTTGAGCAAAAGAATAAACAACACCTATTCTAAAGGCGTTCAATGATGGAAAGAAAAAATATGCTAATAACAAATGAATATATATGAATACTCAGCAGAGAATTAAGATCTTGGTGAGAACCTCTTTAGAATGCAAAGCTATAGAACTGAAAAATGTAAAATCTGAAATGAAAAATTCTCTAACAGAATGTATTTAAAGGAAAGAATCCAAGGAAAAAGTGGCCAGCAAAGTTGTGACAAGTTGCCAAGGCAATGCCTGTCACTTTCTCTCCATGTAGTTTCTTGCCTCCCATCCTAGTTTTGTAAATACAGGATCCTAGGATTGTGGCGCCAACTGTGTTACAACATGTGCCCACTGCTTCCCTGAGTAAAGTTCCACACTTTATAAATCTCTGCTGGGGGCAGGGAGCTCAAAGAAACAGAATATATGCTTTGCATGCCAGCCCCTGGTATGATCTCTGATACCATGTGATCCCCTGGGCATCATCAAGAGTTGCTCTGTGGGTATGGTTCCAAGAACAAAACAAACAAATATATTCTATTTACAACTTGTTACCCCATCGTGGGGTTTCTTTGTTGGTGAAGGTGCTGTCCTCTGTCTGTCTGGGTGCTCTCCTCTGTTCCAATGTGTTGACCATCTGGTTTCAGGTCAGTTTCCGTAGAGATGAAGCCAAGTTTCAGGGCAGAGTTGCTGTGACTATAGAAGGCGGTAAACATAAGTTCTCCCTATTCAGTCATCTCATTCTGCCCCCCATCCCCATCATGTTTTAAAGGTAAGCAAAGAACATTATAATAGGTATGGTTTCATTTTCTTACAAATATGACTGAGGTATAAAGATCTATATTTGCACATTACATATTTGTAAAGTGTCTTAGGAAAGATCAAGAGGAAATGATGAAGTGAGTTGAGTGTGGGTGGATTGCTTGGCTTCAGCAGAGATGGGTGAGAGACACGTTTTGCCATGTATCCTTCCTACCTTTCTAAGTGTCAAACCTTTTAAACATATATCATCTGATTCTAATAGTGTTATGCAGTATGGTAATAACAATTTACACTTTACAAAAAGCAAAATGCATTGTGAGAACAGAGTGGCAAAAATAATAATCGCCTAGTGAAGATGTTTGCAACACCCAAAGAGAACACACTAACAAAATCATATAAATGCTCTCCAGGGGGCCAGAGCAACAGCACAGCGGTAGGGCATTTGCCTTGCACGCAGCCAACCCAGGTTCCATCCCTGGTATCCCATATGGTCCCCCAAGTACTTCCAGGAGTAATTCCAGACCGGAGAGCCAGGAGTAACTCCTGAGCTTCAGCGAGTGTCACCCAAAGAGAAAAAAAAATTAAAAAATAAATGCTCTCCATGCTCTTGATGTCTGTGGTTTGCAAAGCCTCTGGGTTCTTTGCATGGTGCTAACAGACTATAAACTATGCTGAGAAGTAAGGATATCTATGTTTTCATTCTTCTCTCAACATGTTTGTATTTCAGAGTCTTTGAAGGTGATAAGTGTTTGGCGTACAAAGACTAAGCAATATTCTTCTAACCATTAGAGTTGATAAGAATGGTAAGAAGTCTTTCTTCAGAGAGAAAAGTTGAAGGTCATTGCCTAATGTGGTCAACTGTGGCTGGTGTTATTTATTGCCCCATTACTGGCCTGAATTATCTGGAAAGAAAGAGACTCAAATATAGGTGGGAGAAAAACTGCATTACTTTAGATGTCAGTTCTTTTATCATTTTCCTGATAAATTTATTTTGGATACTGATCTGGAATGGATGCTTATATCACACTGAGTGATCATTAAGTCTTCTTAAAGACCTTTAAGATTACCTGCTAAATTGATAATGTCAGAACTGAGTACTGAAAGTAGGTAAAGGTACATATATGATAACCCTTCAGTGAATGTACTACGAACCACAATGTACAGAGAGACCAAGAGAGAGAGAGAGAGAGAGAGAGAGAGAGAGAGAGAGAGAGAAGAAAAAGAAGAAGAAGAAGAAGAAAAATATTTGCCATAGAGGCAGGTGGGGATGGGGGGAAGGGAAACTGAAGACAATGGTGGTGGGAAATGTACACTGGTGGAAGAATGGGTACTGGAACACTCTATGACTGAAACCCAATTATGAACAGCTTTGTAATGTTCTAGATCATGGTGATATAATAAACAATTTTAAAATATACTACCTGTTATACTTTCAGATGAGTGTTTTAAAGATTATTGTATCCTTCTTCTAGTTGCCTAGACATAAGTGATATATACTAAGTGTATCATCAGTGCTGATTATTAGCCATGCATTAAAAATCACCAAAGTGGGCCTGCGAGGTTGCACAAAGGGTTGAGTACACACTTCGAAAGCAGGAGGACTGGTGTGATCCCTATCACTGCAAATGGCCACTGGACACTGATATGGGTGTATCTCTTGCTGACAAATATGGTCCACCCCCTCACACACACCCCCTCAAAAAATCACCAAAGTTCCAGACATATAGAAAGTCAATTCTCAAGTATGAACATTTTCATTTTATTTTTTTCTGCCAGTGGGCCAGAGTTGGGCCTGATCATTGAACTGCCTGGCCAGGTTGACCAAGTATGGCTGAGAATGGCTTGAAGTAAAAATATTGTCTCCCTGCTTCTTCGGTGTCCAGTTCCCTCTTGGGAAGGATAGGGGCAAGTGAGTCACATGGAGATGCCATGGGCAGAGGCACTCGGTCAGTCCCAGTTAGAGTCACTTCTGGTGAGGTGCTAGGTAGGGGGAAAGAAATGGTCATCTTGGGTCACATTAACAGTGAGAATAAAAAGAAAATGTAGATATTAGGCTGAGGCTGTAGCTCAGCAGTAGAACACTTGCCTTGTGTATGTAAACTGCTGGGTTGGATGCCTGGCATGCAAGAAACAAAACTTCGAAAAGTCATACTCCCTGATTAATAAAACAAAAAAATTAGGTTTTAGTAATAATCACAACATAAGTACTAATGAATCGAAAGGAATGCAAAACAAAAGCATTGCCTTTTTTTTAAGCATTGCCTTCTTAAACATCTTTTATGTGTGTATATATTATTATTATTTAGATAAAAAACAATGAAACATAGAAAGCGAGAAATTATAGTTTAGTATTTAAATTTGAAATTCTAAAAATTATATTTATGTCTTTTATTTTTATTTTTATTTTATTTTGCTTTTTGGGTCACATCCGGCAATGCTCAGGGGTTTCTCCTGGCTCTGCACTCAGGAATTACTCCTGGCGGTGCTCGGGGACCATATGGGATGCCGGGGATCGAATTCGGGCCGGCATGGGCCGGCGCTGCAAAGGCAAATGCCCTACCCGCTGGGCTATCGCTCCGGCCCCTATTTATGTCATTTTTAAGAGGAAAGATAAATTTATACCTGGGTCTGCTTGATACATGGGTCTAGCATCTGTAAACACCAGAAGTCACTGTTATTTAAGCATTTTTGTGACTTCATTGAAATCTACCTTCATGTATTAATCTTCTATCATCAATCTAGCCAGATCAATCCAGTTATCTTTTTTACATTGAAGAAAAAAAATTAAGCCTTGAATTTCAAAACTGTTTTTTTTTTACACGAGCAACAGATGTACAAGTAATTAGGAAGAGGCTGTAGCATAATGATAAGTTTGGCAGCAATTCATTAAATCTCCTTTCACAACAACCCCCAAAAATTGCGATGCCATTTACAGCTTTGTTTCTTTGGGAACAATTATGGTGGCTTTAAAATGTCTCTGTAGTTGAAAAATTTCCACTAAAATGTCTTCATCAGAAAAGTAAATGCACATTTCTTACGTAGATGATTTTCAGGAAAAAAACTTCTGAAATTTTTCCTCATCTGTAAAATAATAAAAATGGGACGAGGAAAATGGCCCAAAGGGCTGGACCTTTAAGAGGTCAAGAAGAGCATGGCTGGGAATGCCCCTTAGTCCCACAGGCTGTGACACCCCCCACTTCCCAAAGCAAAGAAATTGCCAATAATGGCCAATATTGACATTCTTTGAGCTATCGCTACAGACCAAGTGACCAGCTGTTGGTGGAAAAGTCCAAGGAAATCCAATGCTGCCCTATGGACTTTGTCGTAGCAATAGAAGGCCAGCATCTTTAGTAATTTGTCCTGGCTTTCTTTGAAAGGTGATTCCCCAAAATATACAACCATTCCCTTAGATTTTTTGTTATTGTGTATTTTCACAATTTCTGTATATGATTTCTTTGATTAAGGTCTGACAATTTCTATAAAAAATGTGTTCAAAACTAATGTTAATAAAAAGTAACAACCTAGATGATTATTAAATTGTGCTACTGAGACAGCATGTTTTCTTAATTTGTTCTTCAGTTTTAACACAACTAAGAATTTTAAAAAGAAACTTGGAGTTTAACTTTTCAATTTTTGAAGTATTCTCCCAGACTATGCTTAGGAGACCCAGGGCCCACCACCAATTCTTAGCCAAGCAGGCAGTGGTCCAATGCCAGGCCTGAAATTAGGACTACCCAGAATACCCCAGGAGTTCTGGGGGCCTCCCGGCTGCACCCTGCAATGTCTGGGGAGACCATGTGGTGACAGCACTGTAGTATCTCTTGGAATTCTGAATTTTAAAAATATTCAACAGTAAGATATTTTATTTATGACCTTAAAATTTGCACTTACTAAACACACTAAACAAATACCTTGCAATTTCCCTGTTCCATAATATAAACACATATAGAAACTAAGCAAATAAAATGATAGAATTGAAGAAACTCAATTTCCACCGTGTATGTGTAATTACATTGCTGTCATTGTTTATTTTCAATCTATTATTTAAATTCTACAGTGTATGAAGAACCAAACTATGTAATATACTTCGTTGATTCTAGTAGAAAGAATTTACTCTTTTTATGTGTATATTTGTTTAAGGGCCACATTGGTGATGCTCAGGCTTCTTCCTGGCTCTATGTTCAAGCAGGCTCAGGGGACCCTATGGGGTGCCAGGGATTAAACCTAGCTTGACTGTGTGCAAGGCAAACACCCTACCTGCTGTACAATTTCTCCAGCCCCAACCTCTCAAAATAAATACGTGTACAGTTTGATCCCCAGCACCCCTGAGACCTACCAGAAGAGACCTTTGAACATCTCACCAGGAATAGCTCCTGAGTACTGTTGGATGTGGCCCAAAGTTAATTAACTGAAATATACGTAGCTGAGTCTTTGACTATGAGTTTATGACATAATGAAGTTCTTCAAATTAGAATACATTGTTTATTAAGGTAAGTAATTAAAAAACATGCTAACTTGAAGCATATATAATCAAAACATCGATAATTGCAATGACAACAGATTTAAACTAAGGAAAAATACTGGGGAAGAGAGTGATACTTGACAGAGCATTAAAAAAGAGAACTTGGGCCGGAGCAATAGCCCAGCGGGTAGGGCGTTTGCCTTGCACGTGGCTGGCCCATGCCGGCCTGGGTTAGATCCCTGGCATCCCATATGGTCTCCCTGAGCACCGCCAGGAGTAATTCCTGAGTTCAGAGCCAGGAGAAACCCTGAGCATTGCTGGGTGTGACCCAAAAAAGCAAAAAAAAAGAAAGTAAGAGAGAGAGAGAGAGAGAGAGAGAGAGAGAGAGCTGGGGCCAGAGTGATGGCACAGCGGGTAGGGCATTTGCCTTGCTCGTGGCCGACCGGGGTTCGATCCCCGGCATCCCATATGATTCCCTAGCACCACCAGGAGTAATTCCTGAGCAAAGAGCCAGGAGTAACCCCTGCGCATCGCTGGGTGTGACCCAAAAAACCAATAAATAAATGAATAAATAAATGAATAAATAAACAAATAAATAGATAAATTAAAAAAAGAGAACTGAGACATTGAGCCTCCCTTCAGATTTTTTTTGCATGTGATTTATTTCAATTACAGCATCTGGGCATTGTTCGACACACAACTGAGAGCTTCCAAGCTTCTATCTCTTCAATAGAAAATATTCTATTTTCCCTGTCTCTTCCTTCTTACCTTCCTTTCAAGTCCCAGGGCAATCAGGCTTTGCACTCACTACTCTGAAATAGCTCAGGCCAAAGGCACACTCTGTTTCCTAACCTCAGGGTTCCCTTTGCACCCTTCAATCAATTATTAAAGAACTTAGAATACAGGAAAGACTTGAGTGGATGATTATATAATCTGGACTTGGCTGGCAACAGAGTTGGGAAAAGCAAGTCTTCCAGCTTTGCATCTAATAACCTTTATGAGAGGTAGTAATTTGGGGAAGGGGTGAAGTGGGGAAACCCCAGGTGTGCTCAGAAGGCATGGGGATCCGAGCAAGAGTCTTAACCTGGCCAGTACTTCAGTGTGCAAAGGCTCAAGGGTGTGACCCCACTTAGGTTCAGCAGTTCCAGGTATACCTGGGCACCCTCCGCAGTGCTTGAGGCCTCCAGGGATGAAACTGTGATGTCTGGGGGAAGGTGCAGTGCTGGGAATTAACCCTGGGAGAGATGCCAGATGTGCACCTATCTGCTATAAGCACTATCTCCTGTCCTCTGCATCCAATAGCCTTTATACCACCTCATTAACCATATACTTCAAGTATGCTAATATATACACATTTTATATCTGTGGAAAATATAATTAAGTACTGTATTATTTTATAATTCACAATGGCATCTATAAATACTCTAGTTGAAGGATTCATCAATGGCAAAGAGACAAAGCGAGACAGTCAGATGAAGACAAACCTACACCAGAAAAAGATAGGATTTACCTGATGTTTTGGTTCTCTGCTTTTCTGAGGTTTTCGCTGAAATGTGCTATGTGTGTACCTGCAATTTTCTCCCTTTCACAGCTGCTGCATTTCCTAATAATATCAACCTCTCTTTTGGTTTAATTCAAATGTGTACAAAATCCTCTCAGTAAAATTCCAGAACCTAAACTGCTTGCTGTTTAAATAGCCTACACAGTGCATTAAAAAAATGTTTTGTTCTGTCAAAGAAAAAAAAGACATAAATTAGTTAAGGTGCACATATTAGCAGCATAACAGCATCCATAAACGTTTTGATAACTTGTGCATGGCAAAGTGATTATGTAGTTACTGAGAGCTTTCCCAGCTTACAGGAAGAAGGCTCCTATCTATCACTTACCATCCATCTTGAACACAGGCTTTCCACTTGAGTTTCCATCCATCACTGGAGTTCTGTTTGCTGTGCTCGGCACACACTGGCAACTGGCTCCAATCCTTTGAGGCCTCTCCATTGTCTAAGCTCACTGTCTGGAAGTCTGTGGTTTTGGTCAAGCTCTTTGGAGTACAAAATTTCTCACCTGATACCTGGGTCCTGTGAATTAAGGTCTTGCACTCTTGGTCTCTAACAAATGTCCTTTTGCATTGGGCTATCTCTTCCCCCAAGACTCCGTGCATCTTTCCAGCTTCGACTTTAGCACTAATTCCATTATCCTCTGACGGTTCAAATCCCTGGGAGGAACGGTGGGTACCCTGGCTCATCTTTGCATGGCTAAGTTGTGTTGTACATCACTGGTCACCCTCTGGACGCGCTGATGTCAGAACTAGCATATAGACCCCACCGGGCCAGCTAGGAGTAGGACATGTGGGGTGACTAATTGCAGCTGATATACAACAAAAGAGGATTGAGAGCAATTTATAAAAGAAATCACCAAGTAAACTCCTTTTTATATTAAGTGCAAATTTTTTTACATGTTTAATATTCATCTAAAATATTTTGTCCTGTTTATTGATCTATGTGTAACTGTGTGGTTTGAATTTTTTTCTTTATTAGTTCTTCCTGAAATTATAACATAAAAATCTGGGTGAGTATATTCTGCAGAGAAAAAAAATTCAGAAATGCTAAATAAATGCCTCGGATTATAATACTACAGAGAAGCTGAGAATGAGAAGCAGGATTTCCTGATTTCCAAAGGCTAGAACCAGCACCAAATACCAGAACTTGGAGTGTGTGTGTGTTGGGGGGAGGGGCGAAGGGAAGGGTGTCTTGGCAGTTAATAAATGTTTGTTACCAAGGGAATTTTCCCCCTTTCTCATGCCAAAGAGAAATAAATGGCAAGTTGGAGAATTCTAATACATGTTTACATTTATGAAGCTTTTAAAGTACAAATTTGTCGACTTTTCAAAATGTACAAGAAACCACTTTCTTATCTATTGTAATTACAGAATCTTATCATGATTCATGCTTTTTATTACCTAGGGAATGCTCAATAAATATATAACAAATATATGTGTATAACATATATTATAAATGATAAGCTATATTTTACAATTTTTTACTGTATTCAGCTAACCCTACTCAAATAATTTCCAAAAAGTATATCAAGGGATTATTTCTAAATGAGTTTTTTTCCTGCTGTACATAGAGCTAAGGGCGATCTTGACAGCTCTTAAGCGCTTGTTTGACCTGCTTTGTCAAATGCTTTCTGAAATGATATTCAGATCAGCACAACGTGGTGTCAACTTGCATTAATTTTTTCCAAGGAGAGATGTTCAGTATTCAGACTGTGTTTGTACTGGCACAATCTACTTATGTTTCAGCTGCATTTCAGAAGGCTTACAAGTGCTGTTTCCTTTGGAAGACTTTGTTCTTTTTTGCCATTTCTCTTTTAAAACAACTTTTGAAGGGAGAATAATGATGTTCCATGGAGGTGATTTTTTTTCAGGGAAGACATCCAAAAATAAATATTTCAGAGGATTGACTAAAATATATCAATATGAAACTTTGCTATTTTACCATAGATTATATTATAAAAATTTTAAAATGTCTTTTATTCAATAATCACTTATAAGAAAATATTTCTCAATGAAACTTATCAATAGTATAGTATTTGTTTTATGTAAAACATAATTTATTATTTAGAACTACAAGGAACTATATGCAACAGCCTTAAATTCATATACTGTTTTCTAATTCAGTTATAAAATCTACATATTAGCAACGACCCAAATAATTGTTCTGATAAATTATAAACAGTAATATAGGGATATAATAATATTCCATTTCAAGTCTCTTTGAAAGAACAATGGGAACCACCCTCAGTTCCCCCACTATTCCATATTGCTATAAAAGTAACAGAAGGGTTGGATTCTAAATCTAGATTTTTGATGATTTTCAAATGAGGTCTCAACTTCCCCAGCCCCCTCAGAAATCAATGATCATGTCCACTCCTGTCACATAGCAACTGAAGTCTTCAAATTTGTCCCTTTCCACCCTTCTTCAAAAGCCGGTTTCTGGTTGGTTCTGTCAGTACCAAGGGTTCTTGAATGATGACAGCTGGGTAATTTTTGCCTAATAGTTCTACTTCCACTTGCTGTCCTACTTTACTTAGCTCTATGGGGGACATAAGCGAAGGCCAGGTTCTTCTGCATGTTGTAGCTGTAGCATCCTGATGTTGTATTGCCGACCACCTGCGAGACAAGCCCCGCCCACCCTTAGATTCTTTGCCACAGCTGCCAATCACCTGCAAGACAACCCCTCCCACCCACCCTTAGGTATTTCCACAGCTTTCTGCTCCTCTAGGTGAAAATAGGCACAGAACAGAGGCAACTCATAGACTGAGCATTTTATAATCAGCTGTCCGTGGGGAAACAGCAGGAGGAAAACATCATTTTCTTTGATAAATCAAAGTTCATTTACTATTAAAAAGTAACTCCACATACCCATCTGTATTTTCTGAAATGTCTTCTTTCAAAAAAAAAACGTTTTTTTTTAAAAATTAAACTACAGTCAGATACATAGTTATTAAATTCTTGATTGGGTTTTGATCATGCAGTGTCCCAACACCCGTCTGTTCACTAGTGTACATTTCCCACCACCAGTGCCCCCAGTTTACCTTGCAATACTGTTTCTGAAAGATTATCATGTATATTCCTTTGTTGGATAACTTGCTATACTTGTTAGCCCCGAGTTTTTGTATTGCTAAAGAGGGATTGTTTTTCTCCTTCCTACAAGCCTTTTACATATGCTTATACTAAGGGATTTGTTTTTGCACAAGCACAAAAAATATAGTTGGGTCATGCAGTTGTGAGTTAATTAACTCTGAACCATTTACTCCTGGGTTTCCACCATATTTCCCAACTATAAACCTCGGTACCTTTTAGATTGAATCAAATTTTTCAGACCCCCTCCCATTAGAAAGTCCCTATGAGGGGTCTAGATGGAACCAGGCAAAGAGATCACCTTGGTCTTGATATGGAACAGCTAGTATTCTGCACAATTATCTGGTTTTAAGCTCTATGAAAATTAACTCAGGTCCTAACCAGGGATTGGATATGATCAATCTGGATAGGGGAATATAGTCTGGATCATATGATGTGATCTCCCCAGGAAAGATCACCCTATAAATTTAATCTTGGGTGTAGATAAAAGCCTGCCTCTCTTACTGTGTTTATACAAAATGACTATAAATATTATTGAAATGGTTATTTATGGGCAAAGGAGAGAGAAAATAATGGTTTACCCTAGGGCACCTCAATAGCCCTCTGGAGCAGGGAAGTGGCCCCCTGAGGATTTTTCCACCAGTAAGAGGAAGCCCATTTTTACCTCATTGTTTTAGGAAAAAAAAGCCTTCTTTACCTTTGGTTACACCCTGCCCTAGCCTCTGTATAGGATTGCTCTATAGCAGTTTGGGGAGTCAGGGTGTATGTGTCGGTGTATGAGGTATGTGGAGGGAGTTTGAGTTAGGAATGGGTGGAATTGAGCTAGGAACGGGTGGAATAAAAAGTCTTAGATTTTCTAGAACTGGTAGTCTTGCTATCTTTGTCCATTGGCCAGAAGGGATGGTCATGGGCCTTGAATGTGAACAGGGAACTGGGGACCCCAAACAGCCCCAACAGGCAGGATGGTTGTTAGAGCACTGTAAGACTAAAACCCAATCATAAACAGTTTTGCAATAGCCCATCACGTAATGATTCAATACAATAAAACTCATATATAAATAATATCAAATAAAGTATTTTTATAAATATAAACATATATTTTAAGGTGCTATTTTAAAAAACATTTATTAAGTGCCTTGGTTCCTACTTGATTATTCTCCTTACTCTTTTACTTTCTCTCTGATGCAGAGAGAGCAGCCTAGAGGGTAGAAATATGGCCCTTTGCTTTCTTACTGGATCTCTAAGGAAAGGTTTTCCCTAGCATCCATGTCATATTCTACCTTGTAATCTTACAGCTTTCTTCCCTTCCCTCAGTGAGTCACAGAACAACCTATCCCACATACTGTCGACTTGATTCTCATATTCTTTGTGAAATCAAACATGGGTTTTCTTTTCACCAATATAAACAGTCCCACTTATTTTTAGTCTTTTTCTCATTCCTCTCTTAATTATATGGCTTACAGATGCCTCTAACTGGAGAAAGTGGTAAATGGCCTTTGAATGAGCTAACAATTTAACTGGGATGATATATTGTGATTCTTTGGTTGTTCCTGGATTTCTGTTTATAAAGAGAGAAAATATTACAAACTCTCAAAATATCATTTCTCCAAAACCTCTTCTTCAAAATATACCCATAAAGTTGCTTTTATTTTCATGGAATGAGGTTTTTCTTATACCTACCTTTATTCCTGATTTGGGGGTAGGCCTGGCACACCCTATAGTGCTTGGGGACCGAGGTTGTCCCTGCAGTGCTTGGAGAATACCTGTAGTGCTGGAAAATCAAACCTGCACTCCTGCATGCAAAGCATGTGCTCTGCCCTATCTCTTCAGTCTTGATACATTGATTTAAAAAAATTAAATTTTATTTAATTTTGAAGCCATTTCCTTCCCTTCAGCTCTGCTCATCTCCCAATGAATTTCATTTGTTTCCAGGGCATTAATTACCCTCTGACACGCTATTCATTTATTTAGATCATTGTCTATCTCTCCCCCCACTTGAAATATAAATTTCACAGAGCAGAACTTCTTGCCTGCTATGTTGACTGCTATGTTTCCAAATGCCCAGATTATTGCCAGTATATAGAGGATGCGTGATTAAAAAAAACAATTAATGATTACCTGTGTTCTCAAAGTCAGAAAATAAAAAAGAAAATTGGGGCTAGAGTGATAGTGCAGCAGGTAGGGTATTTGCCTTGCACGTGGCCAAGCCGGGTTCCATCCCCGCATCCCATATGGTACCCAGAGCACCGCCAGAAGTAATTCCTGAATGCAGACCCAGGAGTATAACCCTTGAGATTGCCAGGTGTGACCCAAAGAGAAAAAGAAAAGAAATTAAAAGAAAAATTATTTCATTAAATCCTAGAGTACAAAAAAATTACCTAAAGGGGTCCTCTACATGATCAAATGACCCCATTGACCAGAGTCCACAAACTAATGGCAGGAAATACAGCAGCAAGAGAGCTCACTAACAAAAGAAACCACAGTTTCTACAAAAGAACTACAGATCTGCAGCTGTTAAAAAAAAGGTATGTAGCAGAAAAAAAGTAAAACTACAACATACAAACTTTGTGCAGACATGGCAAAGAATACAATTTTAATTTTTTTAATTTTTAAAAATATTGACTTATTTAGTTTGATTTTTGGGTGACACCTATTGATGCTCAGGGATTAATCCTGGCTCTTCACTGAGGAACTACTCTGGCAGTGCTTGGGGACCAGTTGGGATGCCAGGGATTGAACCCAGATTAGCTGAGTGCAAGGCAAATCCCCTATCAGCTGTACTATCGCTCCAGCCCCCAGGATAAAATTTTTAAATGGGATGTGTTGCTTTTGGGTATGACACTGGAAGGGTATTGTAAAATGAAATGAGAGAATACAAGAAAATATCCATCACATAGAAAAAACTCAATAGATGTTAGTGCCATATCAAAAAGATCCAGGGCAGAACCTAAAAGGTCATTTCTTTAGAAATCCCAAAACAGAATTTACTCTGCTGGTTTTTCTCATCTCTGTTGTCTTTGCTATTATTAATGGGGAAATTGGAAACAATATCAAGTTGGTTGCAGTGCACAAGGGAAAATAAGTCTCTGGCATCAAATCTTTGAGTGTTCAGGTACTGTCCAAGTCTGCTCGATAAGGAACATGTGGGACCAGAGAGAGAGAGAGTACAGCACGTAAAGCACTTGCCTTGCAAGTAGCAGACGAGAGTTGGATCCCCAGCACCCTATATAATCCCCTGATCCTGCCAATTATCCCTGAATGAAGAACCAGGAGCGAGTCCTTAGCATCTCTAGGTGTGGTCCCAAACCAAAATAATGGCATGAAACAGCTGTTTTGATAAACTTTGAAGAGTCTGTGCCCTCCCTCAAGATTCAAATGAGTATCCTACACTGACACTGACCCAATAATATCAGCCCAAGACCAGCAAAATCTTGACTCAAATTGAGTATTACACAGAGTCAGACTAGAGTGGCTGAAGCCCAAGTTTGACTCCTTGCACTATATGGTCCTCTGAGCACTGCTGGGAGTAACCCTCAGCACAGAACTG
This sequence comes from Cryptotis parvus, assembly GCA_021461705.1. Classification (NCBI taxonomy): domain Eukaryota; kingdom Metazoa; phylum Chordata; class Mammalia; order Eulipotyphla; family Soricidae; genus Cryptotis; species Cryptotis parvus. The sequence goes on along the minus strand of JAJIBD010001423.1, from coordinate 166,989 downwards.
GGGATAGCCCAGGATCAACAGTGGGTGTGGGACCCAAACAAAGTGGAGGAAATAAAATTCACTTGCTAAGTTAACAGACTCTGGTGGTTTTTTATTTCTTTTGTGAATACCAATAGACAGAATGAACTGTAACATTCCAAAGTAAGAAGAACGTAATTTTACTATTCCTGAATAAACAAATGGTTTGTACTTTTCACTTTATTTTCTAAGCTTATAGCCCTTACTAATTCACATCTATTTTTCCTTTGGAAAATTATTTTTCTGTTAGTAATGTGTTATGGTCAGAATCACCTCCTTCTGAAACATCTCTGAAAAACTGAATCAGAATATTAACTGCTTTATAAAACCTCTTTTGCCTTCACAAATGGATGTGATGAACAAATAGTATACAGCTGACTTCATCTCCTCATGGTACCCACATTTCCAGGCCTTGGTGTATTCTCTTTGAGCAAAACATATTAGAATTATGTAACAAAGCGAATTACGTACTTTTTTTTAATGAGCATTTCATCTTCCCCATTCAGTTCATGGATTTTGGTTTTCTGACGCTAGCTCAGAATCTGTGTGTCGCATACTCCCCTCTTACAAAACAAAACACCAGGAAACACAATAACACACAGAAAAGGAGCAGACACAGGGAGCGTTTCTGCAGCCTAAGGCTGCCAGGGGCTGGGCTGCGGCTTCACACTCACCTTTCCTTTATGCCAGACGGCTCTCATTTCCCTCTGGATCAATGTCGTCCGCTGCCAAGGTGAGGCAGACCAGCCTTCGTTTCAGACCCTTGGCTTTAATCTGTTTCAGTGCTTGCTTTCCTATGAAGTCTGCCGGCTGCAGGAATGCAAGATAATGATGATGAATGAGTGTTCAGACATGGTGACAAGGTTAGAAATGCAAGCATTTAAATTTGTCTTTGCTATTTTCTCGCCAATTACACATGAAATAAAAATACAGATTGGCTCAAATGTCAGACGACGATTGCTTTGTCCACAGATGACAGTGTCAGCCATCTCTTGCTTCAGAATAGGTTAGTCTTCAGGCGAATAACTTGTCATAACAATTTTACCAGAACCACCTAGGCAGAAAGACATCTGGCCTGGTATTCAAGGATGGGTTAGGAAAGTGAGCCTACAGCTATGGGTTTTGGACAGTGGTGCTGGTTGTCAGGAAATAACACACAACTCAATTTCCACCTACAGTGGGCCTTTCACAAGAAGGAAATTGATTTTTTGGGGGAATGGAACAGCCAAACCAAATGCTACGTTTTCTTTTTTTCCTTCTTCAGTCCTGAGATTGTATAAACCTACTGAGTTGTTCCTTACTTCACTCAGGACATTGATTGAGTCTCATCAGATGTGAGACATGGCACAGGTTATCAGTGGTTGCACAATTATTAACAAATGCTTTTGGATCAAGGAGCTTATTTGGTAACCTTGGGTTTTTCAACTCTTTTTGTCTTCTTCCTTTCATGCAACATGTGACACTGACATCTCCCTTTCAAATACCCTTCCCTGAGTACCCTCAGACTATTACCAGTGCAGTATAGCAAGTAGAAGGAACAGGGCTGAGGGAATAGCCTGGAATCCATTTTTGTACACTCCACTTGCACAACTTGTAAAACCCACTTGTAAAACCGTGCAAGCTGCAGTACTTGCACATTGACTGTTGTGAGGTACCTCACAATCCAGCCATTCAGACAGGCTGCTGGGGAAGATATCCAGCTAGGAAAGGCGACACATTTCTTCTCTCTGGGGACACTAGAAAACCCGAGAGGGTCTTCAGGTGCTAAGAGCAGAGAGTGGGGGTTAGCACTGGTGGGGATGGGATCAGCCTTCTGCATAAATGTACCCAAAGAAATATTTCTTTTTTTTTTTTTTTAATTTTTTATTTTTTAAAATTACAAAGATATACAATTAAAAGTTCATATTTGGGTTTTGGTCAAACAGTGTTGCAGCACCCATCCCGCCACCAGTGCCCATCTCCCACCACCAACGTCCCCGGTTCCCTCCCCCTCCCCCAGCCCTGCTCCATGGCAGGTTCTTGATTTCTTTCCATTTCTCTCTCTCTTTTTTTTTTTTTTTGCTTTTTTGGGTCACACCCGGCAATGCTCAGGGGTTACTCCTGGCGGTGCTGGGGACCATATGGGATGCCGGGGATTGAACCCGGGCTGGCATAGGCCTGCCGCATGCAAGGCAAACACCCTACCCGCTGGGCTATCGCTCCGGCTAAAGAAATATTTCTTATAGGTAATTTTTTTCAAAGGGAGTTTTTTAAAGGAATAAAACAAATTTTATCTCTGATGAATAAAATGAGATCAGATTACATTGTTTTTTGTTTTGGAGTCACACCTGGTAGAGCTCAGGGCATATTCTTGGTTCTGAGCTCAGGGATCACTCCTGGTGAGCTCAGGGAACCTTACAGTGCACTGGGCACTGAATGTGGGTTAACGTGTGAAAGGCAAGTGCTATAGCCACTGCAATATCATTCCAGCTCCCTAACTTGATTACAACTTGGAAAACCAAGTTCTCATACAGACTAAGCCCTCTCTGAAAAAAGGATTTGTGGCAACATACATCCAAATCATGAACAGTAACACGATTGTAAGCATGTGACCTAAATTACAATAGTGAAAAATTTTGAAATTACAAGGAAAAAATTAAAAAGTAAAATTAAGAGAGGTTAAGAGATGTAGTTGAGGAGTTGAGAGCTTATATTGTATGTGCGTGGCCCTGGGTTTGATTCCTGTAGCCAATTGGGCAAATTTGGTGTTGAGGAATTGGGATAGGGAGGGAGGAAGGGACCGGACAAAGAAAGGGAATAACTGGAAACAACTTTAATGTTTTTCACTTGCCCTAAGAAGAAAGGAAACCATGTCCATGCCCAAGACAGCCTCAGTCAGCCACCAAGCATGTGGATTTACCCAGCAATTTTTATAGACAAAACATTAAGGATTAAAGACAAAAAGTTCCACCAACCTCTCAGGAGGTCAACAGGAGGAGTCTCATGGGCCCTCTGAGACACCCCACTCATTCTTAAGTCCACTCATTCTTAGATGGACTCAGATTTTCTAGGTATGTTGACAGGGAAGGATGATTTCTGAGGCTATTGAAACCCTTAACTGCTGAGTTGCTTGAGAAGCCAAAGAAAATCTTTAGTGATCGAGTCTTAAATGATGTGCATTGATCCAAATGACAAGAATCAACTATAAAGCTTTGTTCTGAATACAATAGAAATTAGACAACAATCAGATAAAAATTCAAAGGCTGAATTCTCCATGTTTTTTAAGAGAGCACTACAGAGTTAAACAAAGTAACACAGCACCACAGAGGAAAAACAAAATAACACACTCCTAGGAAAAGTTTAGATCATTCAAATTCACTCCAGGATAAATTCATGAAAACAAAAGGCATAACACACCAAAGTTCATTATCCATGTTAAAACTTAGCTTTAAAAAAACTTTAAATATAGAATACAGGGTAGGGGTGTGGCTCAGTGGTGGAGCACACATCTCACATGTCTAAGATCCTGAATTTGATCCCCGATGCCACATATAAAATTGAATTAAACTAATATATATATAAAACTAACTGTAACTCTGATACTGACTTTTTGGCTTGGTTTTCAAAACTTGCTGTCATGGATGAGTTTGGACACAGGGTTGTTTTGGGCTCTAACTTTACAGGAGTCAAAGGCTGCCATGAAACAACCTCGGGAAATGTGGAGTGGTAAGGCCTCGCCACAGCACTGAGGGACACGTGTTTGTCAGCATCATTTGTGGAGTACCAGGAGATCCTAAACCATTCTCCCCTCCCTGCCATGGAATTGGAATCTCTGCCATCAGAGATCATTTGGATCCTGAATGTTGGGACTCTTTATGTCCCTTTTAAGAAATTGGTTTGTGGGTTGAAGGATGGGGTGGGTGGTGCTCAGGGCCCACCTGTAGCCACATATGGTCAACAGAGTTGGAGAGATCAATGCCAAGGCCCAAGGACGTGGGTGCTATTTGGGTGATATGGTGCAGGAGACCACCAGAGCCACACCCAGCAGTTGTCCAGAGAATGATTTGGTGTCGGGAATCCCAAGCATGCTTTGACCCCTGCACTATCTCCCTGGCCCCAAGGAATTTTCTTTGACTGATTATTCGATAGCTCTCACACTAGACTGTGTCTCAGATGGCACCAGGCAGATTCAGTCTTGGAGGCTTCTGGAGGCCCTGGTGGAGATGTGATCTTTCCCCTCCCGTATCATGACATGCCCATCCTAAAATGACCATGTATCTTCCATGTCCAAACACCTCAGAGGATGGAAGATCTGTGTGAGAGGGGAACATGACAGGATACGACCCGTGACAGCATGTCAAGGTGTCTATTCCAGTTGGGAGCATGACTCATGGTCACTCTGTCGTTCTCTGAGAGTGTTAAAATCACAAGTGTTGATGCCGTTCAGACACAGATACTCTGGCTGAGAGGGGCATCTTCAGTGGTCAGGAAGAATCTAGTCAATGCAGTGTGAGGTGAGAGAGCAGGGCTGGACTGCCTGTCAGCAAGTTTCACACAGAGCTGAAGGGAGTTTGGGACAATGACCAAGTTTCATGGCAACTATTGACTTCTTCCAAAGGATCAATCGCTTACATGATTAATTCAATCCTTATGGTAATCCACAGAGCATGACTTTGGGGTGTGATAGAAGTGAATTTAGCCCAAAGCTATCAACAAGCACCGGAGCTCAGGAGAGCAGCCTCCTCCTTTCTGTCTCTACGCAGTCTGGGTCGTCTCTACGCCACTTTGGCCAGACTGCCACATCTTCTGCGGTAAATGCTGCTCATAACCACAGTTCTTAGAAACACATTTCTGAGGTGCTGGACAAGAGTTACCAGGTGGGTATTTGTGGGTCGCAAAAAACAAAGAGGGACAAATAAGATCAGTTGTGGGGTCACCTAACTCCAACTGTGCCAAATCACAATCCACTAAGCAGGAAGAAAAAAGTAAATGTCTAGAACCATGAGGTTTTCATTAGCTAATCATGAGAAATAAGGAAAGAAACTCAGAAAACTTTGCTTAGAGTTTAAAAAATAAAGTTCATCAAAAATACAAACAGTATTTGAAATGTACTAAGTGCTTGTTACATAGCCAGCATCACCCTGAGATTATAACCTTTATGAACTCACGGATTGCTTAACACAGGCCCCATTGACCTACAGTTTCATGTTTTGTTTATGGAGGAGAAAACTGAGGCTCAGTTATGAGGCAATGTGAGTCTGAACCTCTAAACTGTACCCATATGTTTTATTTTATTGGGGGACCCCAGAGAGTGCTCAGGAAGCCCAGGGGACCCTACCATTGATTCTCAGACACATGGGACAGTGCTTCAACTCGAGGGCCCATAGAAACCGAGTTGTGGGGCTCGCAGCCTCCACAGCCAGCAACACCGGATGAGAGACACACCAGACCCTCAGCTGCGCCAGCCGTGGCGAATGGAGGTTAGGACCAGGTCCTTCCCAGGATCTTTCACATTTATACATTGTAATGATCATTTTAGTTGCAATAAATTGGGGGATTGATGGGGAATGGGGAATTATAATGTCACACTGGAACTCACTATTGAATATACAGAGACATATTAAACTGTTAATATCTGTAGGGCAAGCTACAAAGTGTAAGAGAAGAGAGAGAAAAATACAGAGACAAGTCAGAGAGAGAGAGAGAAAGAGAAATAAAAGGTCCCTGCAATAGGGGGCAGGCTGGGGTGGGGTGGGAGGCATTGGTGGTGGGAATGGGGCACTGGTGGAGGGCTGGGTGCTGGAACACTGTATGACAGAGACCCAATTATGAACATCCTTGTAAATGTATATCTCAGTGGTATAATAAAAAATTAAGAAAAAAATCAGAGTTGCTCAGGGCCTGGGAGTTAAAGGACATGCTGTTGGTGCTTGAGGACTTCCAGGGCAGGCCCAGCAATGCCCAGGGAGACCAGGTCATCACAGGGATCTAACCCAGACTGGGCATGTGCCAGGCTGCACCATCTCCCAGGCCCTGACTCATCTTTTTCACATTTAAAACTTTTTGTCACTTTGGGCTACACCTAGCAGAGCTCAGAGTTTACTCCTGACTTTGTGCTGACCATATGTGGTGCTGGGGATTAAAACAGGGCCAACGGTGAGCAGAGCAAGCACCTTCACACTGGTACTAGACTCCACCCACGTGCCCATCTTCCTAAGGTGGGCACCAAGGGTGGCACAGTAGGTGGAGGTGCTCCTAACATGGTTCTTCTTAAGTTACCTGGAGGGAGACTCAGTCTGCTTTGCATGACATTCACTGTACAATAATAATTTATTACTACATGATGGGATTTGAAAATATCCTGCAATTTACTAATAATAAAATTTGTCATCTGTATCTGTATGTCCTTGAATTAGGAAGTGATCTTGTTGACAATATCACCTCCAGACAGGAATGCAAATAATACCCTAACAAACAACAACACAAACATAATTAAAAGTGAAGAACCTCTACTTAAAACACAAATAAGAGATGACACCATCCCTTGAGACAATTCTCTTCTCAGATTAACCCTGGGTCCAAAGCAGGAGTATTGGAAAAGGGTGATGATGCTTTATTCTCATTTTACTTGGCTTTCCTCCCAAGATTGTACACTTCACCCTCTTAAATAGACATTAATTACAAACAAGAGAGAGGAAAATGTCTGAAGGTTAATGCTGTGATTAAAATTAGTGCTTTCAGAATAGCCCGAGAACACAAATACATTTCTTTAATGAGTCACTGCTAAATTAACTATATAAATAGTTGCTCGTGTCTCTGAAAAAATATATACATTTCTGGGGCATTGAGACTACAGCTTAAAAAATAGTGCTGACTTTAAAAAAATTATTAATTTTATGAAGAAATAAAAGCCATTAAAGAGGCCACCTGTAGTACAGACTAAATATAACCACCACAGTGATCAAAACATTAAGTAGATTTTAAGTATAATGTAATTACTCATCTCTTATTAAGGCTATTAAAAGCTCATATGATATAAGAGCATAAGGAAATAAGATACATTTAAGTACTTTATTTGGGGTCATGTTGTTCAGAGACCTTTTGGAGAGTTAGTTCTCAAGTACATGGTTGAGGTTGGATTTTTTTTTAATTTTTTTATTTTTAAAATTACAAAGATATACAATTAAAAAGTTCATATTTGGGTTTTGGTCAAACAGTGTTGCAGCACCCATCCTGCCACCAGTGCCCATCTCCCACCACCAACGTCCCCGGTTCCCTCCCCCTCCCCAGCCCTCCTCCATGGCAGGTTCTTGATTTCTTTCCATTTCTCTCTCTTTCTCTTTTCCTTCCCCTCAGACTATGGATTACAGAACATACATTAAGGGGTTGTCATGTGTATCTTTTTGCCTCTATTTAATGCTAAGTTCTAGGTTGGCATTAGTACCCTCAACAATTGTTAGCACACTGTTCCATTTTCTGTCTTACCTAGCCTCTGACTCCCACACGTTTGTATTTGACAGTAGTGGTGGGAAGAGGCTCTGAAGGGAGTCACAGTTGCGGCCTTCCCAGATTTGGGAGAAAATTCTTCTACTTGAACCTTTTTGTTCTGTATAGTTGAATTGAAAACCTATCACAAAATTCAAAGAAGTCCCCAGTTTGGGTGGGGGCTGGGGAGGATGTTTGCTACGTTTGTTTATTTTGCCAAAATCACTTCAATTTTGAGCTCAAGAGGTGCTAAAGTAAATAAATTAAAACAACAACAACAAAACTCTCAAGGTAACACTTTGAATCCCAAAAGACAGCCTCCTTCTCCCACTACCTTAGCAGTCAGCAGAGACTCTGTTGTGGAGTCAGGATAGTGGCTCTTGAGGGGTTAGGGAGTTTGAGTTGGGGAGAAGTCAGTTAAGGTTATGAATTCAGAACTAGCATATAAAAAGGTTCTTCACTATATACAACATAGTGAAGATAATCAAAATATTAAGTCATAAACTTCAAAGTTGCAAAGAAGAGTAGATCTCAACTAGTCTCACCACAATAAAATGATAATTATGTGCTGTGATAAGGTGTTAGCAAAAGCTAAGGTGGTAATCAAGTTGTAGTAAATAAATATATCAAGCCAACATGGCATTTATCTCAAACTGACACAATAACATCTCAATAAAACAGAGATAGAGCAATCTCCATGGGAATATCTTTGTAAACCATGTGACCATTACTAACTCATGGTCTATGCTTATGTAAGTTTTTTCAGTCCCTGGTTGATTTGTTGTTTGGTGGTGCCAGGAGTCAAAACTAGAGATTTATGTGTGAACGGCAAATAAATATTCTATTATTGAGCCACACTGTTAGCTAGAATCACAGTTTTCAACCAGGCAGAAAACAGGGCAAATCTCAGTTTTCAAATGAGAAAATTAAGGCTTAGCCTGGGGGACCTGCCCACGAACTGCTTATAGGCTGTAGGCCATGATCCAGAGACAGACACATGGGCTGAGCTGCTGCCAGCTCTCTCCATGGTGCGTGATATCTCAAACTGATAGAAACCAAGCATATTCTAGAAGCTCAGAAAGTCTATGCAAGAACAGAAATCGTTCAGATCGCCTATAATAAACCAGAAAAAAAATCATGACTTTATCAATGCCATTAACATATATGTGCAGTAATGGTCAATATAATTAGTGCTGGCTGAGGGAGCAGGCATGGGACTGGGGGCTGGGTGGGAAATGAGGGACTTTGGTGGTGGGAACACACTGGTGGTGGGATTGGTGTTGAATGATGAATCTTTCTAACAACTTATTATGAAAAACTGTACTTTGTAAATCATGGTGTTTTAATAAAATTTTTTAAATATATATGTATATGTATGTATATGTATATGTGTATACATATATATGTATATATAAAGAAAATTAAGGCTTAAAGTTAAGGATCTGGCCTGAAAGGTAAACTTACGCTCCTCAATGCTCTTTTCCTTTCTTACCATACATTTTGTAATTAGAGAAATTTATAATAATAATAATAATAATAATAATAATAATAATAAGGTCAGCTGAATCTCAGAAAAACTATGTTCATGAAAAATGAACTAGTTCGAGTGGCCCCATGATGAAGGACCTAAAACCTGAGCTGTGCAAGAGAAAGACAGCAGCATGGAATGCCTTCAAAAACATCAAAGAAATAGCTAAAAAGACAAAGAACCTCCGGCTCTAGGCACGTCTCTTCCACTCCGCTGTTCTTCCTGCATTAACATACACCCCAGGGACCTGGGCCCTATGAAAGCAGGATGAGAATGCTATTCGGGTCTCCCAGAGAGGAATTGAAAGAGCTATGCTTGGAATATCATGCCTCACTCAAGTGAGAGAAGGAATCCGCAGCTCCGACCTCAGTCGCTGTTCCAGAGTCAGGGACACTGTTTCGTTTGCCAAGACATCGAAAATCAGATGGGCTAGACACGTAAGGCGATTTGGAGACAACTGCTGGACTAGAGCCATTACCGACTGGATTCCACGGGATGTCAAAAGATCACGTGGCTGCCCACCTACAAGATGGTCAGACTTCTTCGTCAAGACCCTGAATGAATGGTTTGAGACTCTTCGTATTCCTGAAGCAACCAGATGCCACTGGGCTATACTGGCACGTGACAGGGTCAAATGGAAATATTACTGGTGCCCACTGGAGCAAATCGACAAATAACGGGATGTCAAGTGATCAAGTGATCAATAATAAGGTCAATATCTCTTTACTACCAAATACTACAAGTTGAGCTACTGTTACTAATGATTCGTCAGCAACATTTCCAGTTTTTGTTATCAGTCCTAAGCTGTTCAAGCGAAATCAACTCAGCAAGAATTTTTGTTATCAAAACTACTACAAACCAGCTAAGTATTTCTTCTCAAGTCTTAAGCATACACTCCATATCCTTTGGCCTGGCAGATGAAACCTTTCATAACCAACATTTCTCCCATATCTATGCTTGAAACTGCTTTCAGAAACAAACTGTAAGATGTCTGTTATGTTCCAGGACTGCGCTTGACACTAAGGATATACAGTCATAAGCAAAACAACTACTTTGTATTACCAGAACTTGCACTTTCAAAGCTCACATTTCTTTTTTTTTTTTTTTTTTGCTTTTTTGAGTTCACATTCCATTTAAAGGGAAAAAAGAAAATAATTGCAAACTCTAAGGAGGATGTTTCTACCAATTATTTTTAATTGTCAAATAAAATTCTATACAAAAAAGAGAATATGCAATTACTAAGTGGATTTGTCCCCAGAAAAAAAACTTAGGGGACAAGGGAGATAGTGTAAAGAATTGGAGCATAAGGCTTACACATGCAAGGCCCTGAGTTCAATCAATCCCTTAGTTGCAAAAGGTCTGCAGAGCTCTGCTAATGCCCCTAGTGGGGCCCAGGCACAGCTGGGTCTGAGCAACATCATATTGTCTGGCCCAACCATCTAGTCAATCTGGCTGAGGATCGCCATGAGTATTCTTGAGCCCAGAGGGTTATTTGGGTGACCCCTACAAAAACTGGTTTAATGTTTTTGAAAAGCAATAATTGTAATTTACCGTATAACAAAGTAAAAAAATAAAACCATGCTATTTCAGTAGATACACACAAAAAATTGCCAAAATCTAATATTCCTGATTCCACTTAAAAATATCCCATACCATTTATAGAAAAGAATGTCCTCCACCTGATAAAGAACATGTATAGGGGTAACTCCATTTTCCTTGCAAGCATCGCAGATTCAATCATAAATAATTTTATGATTCATAAGACTCAAAATAAAATTTGTTTAAAAAATATTTTTTAAAAGATACATGAAAAGATAGGTCACAGAGGAAGAAATCCTTGTAAAACATCTGATAAAAATAACAAAATGAAAGGAATCACCAACATGTACTTAGAGTGCAAAATAACTTCCAAATTTCTTTTTTATCTATTTTTTTCTTTTGTGGTCACACCCGGCAATTTTCAGGGGTTACTCCTGGCTCTGCACTCAGGAATTACTCCTGGCATTGCGTGGGGACCATATGGGATGCCAGGATCAAACCGGGTCAGTCGCAATGCAAGGCAAACGCCCTACCCACTGGACTATCGCTCCTGGCCCCTAATTTCCAAATTTCAAATAAGATCAAAACCAATCCAATTAATCAAAATAAAATTACTTGATCAGAAACTTCACAAGAGATAGGAATGGTAAACATGTGGATAAAAAGAACATTCAGTTAGAAGGGGTCATGTTATGTGAAATAAGTCAAAAGGAGACAGATAGTGAATAATCCCACTGAAGTGGGAAATCAAGAAGCAAACCAAGGCAAGAGACAACATTCTATTAAAAAGAAACCTTTGTCTCTGCCAACAGAGCTATGTTTACCAAGACAGGTGGAGTGAAGGGTTGGAAGGGGGAGGAAGATGGGAAGGAATCCAGACACAGTGATGGTGAGGAGGTGGGCTGGGGAGGGCATTGCCCTCCGCTGTGTGCAGTAACAGCGTATGCCTGAGAAAAACTTTAACACTATAATGAAACCACATTACCTCAATTAAAAAAAAGGGTGATCAACAGCAAATCATTACAAAAATAGAAACATGAAGATATAGTCTCATTCATCTCTTAAAATAAAATTTCAAAGACCTACTGAGAAGTTAAGCCACGCCCTCATTTTACAGATTAGCTTTCTCGGATGCAAAATGAAGTTATTTGTGAAGTCACACAGATTAGTTTACTACTCCCTTAAAAAAGAAAAAAGTATACCAATGAAACATCACTAACAAAGCAACTCGAAGAAAAGATAAACATATGGGACTACCTGAGACTAAAAAGCTTCTGCACCTCAAAAGAAACAGTGACTAAGATACAAAAGCAGTCCACAGAATGGGAAAGAATATTCACCCAATACCCATCTGATAAGGGTTTAATATCCAGGATATATCAGGCACTGGTAGAACTTTACAAGAAGAAAACAAACAACCCCATCAAAAAATGGGCAGAAGAAATGAACAGAAACTTCAGCAAGGAAGAAATTCGAATGGCCAAAAACATATGAAAAAAATGCTCATCATCACTAATCATCAGAGAGATGCAAATCAAAACAACAATGAGATACCACTTTACACCACAGAGACTGGCACATATTCAAGAACAACAAGTGCTGGCGTGGATGTGGGGAAAAGGGGGACACTCATCCATTGTTGGTGGGAATGCCGGCTGGTACAGCCTTTCTGGAAAACAATATGGACATTTCTCCAAAGACTAGAAATTGAACTCCCATTTGACCCAGCCATACCACTCCTGGGAATCTACTCTGGGAAACCAAAAATACGCAGCGGAAACACCATCCCTACTTTTATGTTCATAGCAGCATTATTCACAATAGCCAGAATCTGGAAGCAACCAGAGTGCCCGAAAATCGATGACTGGATAAAGAAGCTTTGGTACATCTACACAATGGAATACTATGCAGCTATTAGGAAAAATGAAGTTATAAAATTTGCCTATAAATGGATGGACATGGAGAAGATTATGTTGAGCGAAATTAGCCAGAAGGAGAGAGACAGACACAGAATGACTGCATTTATCTGCATAACATAAATATATATGTACATATTAAGATACCAATATCCAAGGTCAAGTGAAACATATATCAGGAGGTCTTGTCAAAAGTGGAAATGATCACAAACGTGTGGGAGTCAGAGGCTAGGTAAGACAGAAAATGAAACAGTGTGCTAACAATTGTCGAGGGTACTAATGCCAACCTAGAACTGAGCATTAAATAGAGGCAAAAGGATACACATGACAACCCTTTAATGTATATTCTGTAATCCATAGTCTGGAGGGAAGGAAAGAGAGAAAGAGAGAGAAACGGAAAGAAATAAAGAACCTGCCATGGAGCAGGGCTGGGGGAGGGGAGGGAACCGGGGACTTTGGTGGTGGGGAGATGGGCACCGGTGGCAGGATGGGTGCTGGAACACTGTATGACCAAAACCCAAATATGAACTTTTTTAATTGTATATCTTTGCAATTGTAAAAATCACTGTAAAAAAAAAGAAAGATTAGAAAAAAGAAAAAAAAGAAAAAAAAGTATACCGAGACCACAATTGTCCACACTATTATAAACTCATTCTGAACCGATAACTTTTTTAAAGATATGGAGCAGAATATGTGACCCAGTAGTTGAATCCAAAGAGGTCACATGTCTGTCTTCTGCTAACCCACTACTGATGCAGGAATAACCCACTCTGGCTGCTTCACCCACTTTTCACATGTCACCATTTATTCAGATACCACAGCAGACCTTAGGTTAAAAGAACTAAAATAGCATTTCACAATCTTCTCAATCACAACTAAATAATAAGACTCCTAATTCCAGACCCTACTCCCAAGGTCCGCATTCGCCAACCTTACAAGCATCAGAATCACCTGGAAAACTTTTCAGACTCACTCTCACCCACTCACAGTCCGAGCTTGTGATTTGGGGAGCACAGGGTGGTGCACAACAGCTTTGGTTTCTGACAGACTCCTCAGAGTACTGATCCACTTGACAGTGAACATAAAAAACATTTAGTTTTTAAGCTAAATGAAATACCACACAATTCAGTAAACCCTCAGTTCCTCAAGACAGTAATGTTCAGTTCTCTGAACATTACTGTCAGTGGACTGAACATTGGTTCAGTCCATTGGTTTAAGACAATCATTCCCAAGCTTTTCTGAATCAACTGTGGAGATATAGATAGCTAGATGTTTATACATATATATATACATATATATACATATATATATATATATCAGTATGTGTTGTGAGTCCTTACTTAGCAGAATTCTAGAACAGAGGTATTCAAACTGATTTGACCTATCAACTTCTTTTCAGAAAAAATGAAAAATTATTCATTTCCATTTTCCCAGAAGTTTGATTCTTTAAGCGAGCAAAAGTAAGCACCTCTTGCCCTCTTGCACCAGAGGATACTCCCCCCCATCCTTCCAGCACCCGGAGGGTGGGGGTCTCTCCCATGCTGCTGGGAAATGCGGCACTCCAGCCTGCATTCCTTTCCAGTGTGCTGTCTGACAATGATTTATTTCCACTTTGATGTTTTCATAATGCTAACATTTACTGAATGCCCAGGATACAGGAGGCTTGGTGGTAATGCTGTCTGTTTCGACTGTTTGTTTTGCTTTAAATAATCTTTCTTTAAGAGATCCTGTATTTTCCATAATCAACAATGTCTTTGTTTAGCTTTAAACAGTCTTTCCTCAGAGAGAGATACTGTATTTCTTAGAATCAACATTGTCTTCCAACTTGTGGTTAATCTATAACACATTTTGTTTTGCTTCTACTGACTAGAAGCCAAGAAGGGAAAAGCGGGGGGGGGAGGGGAGAGAGAGAGAGAGAGAGAGAGAGAGAGAGAGAGAGAGAGAGAGAATTATGGAAACAAAACAAATCAATATTTCTCTTGTATATTTAAGTACATTATTCTTTTTTAAATTCTTTACTTTCCATAGATCTTGGCCGGGGTTCTCCAAAAATGGACAAAGATTCAGCCATTCCAAGAGAAAAAAAATACAAGAATAACAATACTCCATCCTAAGGCAATTGGTTTTCTTTTGCTCTTAATATATACCTATTTTTGACTTTCAAAAAAAGCCTCTAATTTTTCCTTCAAAAGCAACTTCCTTTGGAGAAAAATTGTCATTAAGAATGATCTCAGGCAACAGAATCTGAGAACTGTGCTTACCAAGGATGGGGTGGAGGGGGAAGTGGACACTGTGGTGGGAGGTGTGATGTTAGATCCTTGTGTGCATAACATCCTATCTTCGACTATATTATGCATAATGGTGATAAAAATTAAAAGAAAATATTTTAATGATGCCATAAATTGTTTCAGGTCAAAGGAATTAGTTGAAAAAAATGTGATGGCATTTTTTGCCTATCCACTCTGATCCAGGCCACAGGCTCACTCCCCACAGACGATACTGTTGTGGGGACATTATCAGCTGAAACAGCTCACAATTCACCTCACACTTGTAGGACTTCAAGTCTAGAAACAATCGGTGCTGGTGGGAATGCAGTGAAAAGGGGAATCTTATTCACTATTGGTGGGACTGTTACATGGTTCAACCTCAATGGGAAAATGGTTTGGAGATTCATCTAAACATTATGAATGGAACGCCCAAGTGATTTGACTGGAATACTCATGTGACCTGCAATTCTACTCCTGGACATCTACCCCAGGACACAAACACATTAAGCCCAAAAAAGCCACATGAACACCTATATTCCTTGCAGCTTTATTACAAGAGCCAGGATCTAGAAGCAAACACAGTATCCAACAGCAGATGACAACATAACAAAGCTGTGGTATCTATATATAGCAGAAACGCTGGCTAGATTCCAGCTTCTTAAACTATAGGCCATCGCTCCCTGGGAGACTGTGGACTGCCTAAAAATTTGCTTTAAGGGGCCAGAGTGACAGTATAGCAGGTAAGGCAATTGCCCTGCACACAGCTGGCCCAGATTTGGTCCCCAGCAACCTGTGTGATTTCCCCAGCATGGCCAAAATCACAAGCATTGTCAGGGTGCCCCTGAAGCAAAAAAATAAATAATTAAAATTTGCTTTAAAACAAATTTTCTTTTTTTCCAAATTAATATTTTATCATACCACCGTGAGATATACACTTACAAAGTAAAACAAATTTTCTTAAGGTTTGTTATTCTGTAAATGTTTGGTATACATACCCATTTACAGACCTATACACTCATGGTCATGTGAAAGTTTCTTTGGTGAAAAGGGGTCGAGAGTGGGTATAATGAACATGTGCACACGTGTGTGTCTGCCCATAAGCCAATGTCATGTGAGTGTGATATAATGAATGTGTTCACACACGTGTGTCTGCCCATAGGCAAATGTCATGTGGGTGTGACATAATAAACATGTTCACACACATATGTGTATGCCCACAAGCCAATGTCATGTGAGTGTGACATAATGAACATGTTCACACACGTGTGTCTGCCCATAAGCAAATGTCATGTGGGTGTGACATAATGAACATGTACACATGTGTCTGCCCATAAGCCAATGTCATGTGAGTGTGACATAATGAACATGTTTACACACGTGTGTCTGCCCATAAGCAAATGCCATGTGGGTATGATATGACATAATGAGCGTGTACACACGTGTGTCTGCCCACAAGCCAATGTCATGTGGGTGTGATATAATGAACGTGTGTGATTGCCCACAAGCTGATGTCATGTGGGGCCACTGCTCAAACAACTGAGTGTAAGGAAGTCGAGTCTAGAACGTTCCTTCTTCCTCTGCCACCTCTCATTTTAAGACTATTTTTCTTTTCTCTACTTTTGTACCACCTTTGACTAAGACACATCATACTTCTTCACCCAATCATTTTTTTCTTCACCCATTCATTTTTCTCTTCTAAAAAATGAGCAAAGCTGCTATTCAGACATTCTTATCATCACAAATCTCCATCATCACACAAATACATAACTATGGGAAGGATCAATGAATAATATGTAGACCAGGCAAATTCTTTTGGGAGGGTAGGTACTCCCAGGAATGCTCAGGGATCACTCCTGGCAGTGCTGGGGGTGGGACTGGTAAAACGTGGTGCCTAGGATCAAACTGGAGTCAGCTGCATACAAGGAAAAGTCTACCAGACCTGTTACCAGAGTTTCTCCTCATGGCTGAGAATCCCACTGGGGAAAGGACTTTGGGGAGAGAGGCCCAAAGGATGCTCTTCCATTGTCACTTCCAAGTGGCCACACCACCCTCAGGAGGAAGCTGGTGCCCTGGGGAATGGTGTCTCTTTGCTTACTTGTAGAAGACAGATTTCCAGGCAGAAACAGAGATTTTATTTCTTTTTTCCCCCCTTTTCCTTCTGAAAAGGGGTTAGGGGGCGATACGGCAAGACAGTTTGGGATCCTTTGCTACTGGAAGATCAGATTCAAACTGGACTCATGCCAATGACTGCACTGGGGTCATAACTTATCACTGCCTGTGAGCAAGGTCAAAGTAAAGGTGCTGTTGCTGAGAGGCGTCCAGGGGGCCCCTGGCACAGACAGTCTGTGCGCCTCTCTGTGGTGCATATATCCACGGTACCAATGTATACCACGGTACCAATGTATACGCACAGGGGAGGGACTGACACATGCATTTCAAAGGCAAAGATAAGCAAAGATTGATAATAAGCAATTGAAAAAGATATGGACTTTTCAAGTTACTTTGTTCCTATTGGTAATGATAGAAACAATCCTTTAACTCCCGCCACTTTGGTTTTCCTCGAGCATCACTATTCTGAAGCAGTTCCAATGTGGGTGTCGTTGACCTTTAAATCGTAGGTCCCCTGGGCTGGAGCGATTGCCCGGTGGGTAGGGCATTTGCCTTGCATGCTGCCGGCCCATGCTGGCCCGGGTTCGATCCCGGCATCCCATATGGTCCCCAGGCACCGCCAGGAGTAATTCCTGAGTGTAGAGTCAGGAGTAACCCCTGAGCATTGCTGGGTGTGACCCAAAAAGCAAATGAATGAATGAATGAATGAATAGATAAATAAAGAAATAGATAAATAAATAGATAAAGAAATAGATAAAGAAATGAATAAAGAAATAGATAAATAAATAAATCGTAGGTTCCCACCTGGGTGACATTTTTGCTTTTAAGCACAGTACTGGAATGAAAGTTGTAAACTTGTACTGTAGAGACAGTTCATTACATTATCAATTTTATGTTAGTAATGTTCTTTGAAACCTGTTCTACATGATAGACTGCAACAAAGCCAAGATAAAGTTATGAAAGCACCAACTTTTGTTGCCCTAAACAAAGCCGATCCCACCTGCTCATCTGGTTTAGAGACTAGAGAGCACCACTTGGGTTGAACTAGCCCCGGGGCTCAGCCTTGTTGGCTACATAGACCTTCACCCAATGACATATTAAAATGAACTCTGTGGCCTCGGAATGAGAAACAATTCAGAAATCATAAAACATACCCCAAATCAAAATGAACTATTAAATTATATTAAACTGAGCTTTGGTTACCAAAAAAATTAAGACCTATAATACACAGATGCTTTTTAATCATAAGGGAATTTTTAAAAAAAATACAATTTCAACATCAAAGGATCATTTATCTCTGTCATGTTTCCAAACAATAAATACCCAAACACTGAAGTTAAAGAGGCAGAAGAATTGCCTATCTATTTATCTAGTGATGACCAACAACAGAACTTTTTAGTGCTTTTAAGAGTCAGGAACCTTATTCCAACCTTGCTTCAAACAGTAAAAGAACTTCTGCTGTCAGAAGGAGCGACCTGCTGCTCAGGGCTGCCCAGATTCCAAGCACCTGCTCTCTCTGGTCTGAAGGCAGATGGCACATCGTAAAAATAAAAGTCAGGGGGAACATGTGCAGTGAGACAGTCCCTTTAGGACCCCTAGGAGCTTCTCTTTCCTAAAACTGAATACGCTAAATGAACATCTCTATGCTCAGATCCTCATCTGAGTTTGAGAAGCGAATGCAGGGGCGTGAGTTTTCTTAGCCTGATTCACATGCAGGGGAAACAGCCCTTCACTTCAGTTTATCACTGATGCCAAGACAATTTAACTATGGGACACCATAACAAGAACCCCAAGCAATCACACCCCAGTGATCACAACTAACTGTAGCAATTAAGGCATGGGGCAAAAGAGGTCTGAGTCAACCTGGGCTCATGGGTCGGAGGGCTGAAACAATGAGGATGAATTTCTCCCAGCTGTAGAGGCTCTGAAGTTCAAGATCACAGTTCTGACCTCTTTGGATCCCCCATTGGTGCCGTTACCTTGACTTTCCAATAACCCCTTCTCTCAAGTCCTGACATGAAGGGCAGAGACATCTTGCCCACAATAACTGTGTGGGATGGTGCTGCACTTCACAGGCTTTAGCTGTATCCTCCTGCCATAATAACTGTGTGGGGTGGCGCTGTACTTCACAAACATTAGCGGTATCCTCTTCCCCTGCAGCTTGTTAAGACATTTCTTGGCTTGGTCCACAGAGATTCGGATTTAGTAAGTCTGTCTGGAACTGAAGAAGTTTCATTTCTAACAAGTTCCTGGTTGATGCAGATGCTACTTATGAACTTAGGGTCTTATTTTGAGAGCAGCTGACCAGGGGTTCCCTTCCAAATGTTATTAGCAATTGGCTTGTAGGTAAATACTCACTTTTATGCTAAGATAAAGATCAGGATCTATTAATGTGCAAGCTGAGTTTCATTGTCACTGTTTATACAGAGGTCTGCAGGCCATAGCTGGTTTGCAGGTGTAGGAAGAGGGAAGAACCCTGGCTCATAATCAGATGTTGCAGACAAGTTTAAGAAGTAGGGTTGGATTGAATATACACAAAGAGACTTAAGTGATAAACTCTAAATATCTGCAGGGCTAGCCACAATGTGCAAAACAAGAGGGGAGAGAGATGCTGAGACAGAGAGAGAGAGAGAGAAAGAGGGGAAACAGGGCTACCCGCTGTTGAGGCAGCCTGGGGGTGGGTGGGAGAGGGTGGGGGTACATTGGTGGTAGAAATGAGGCACTGGTGGAGGGATGGGTGCTGGAATACCGTATTAACAAGAACCAATTGTGAACATCTTTGTAATTGTATGTCTCACGGTGGTATAATAAAAAAATAAAAAAATAGATAATGAACCTGCCATAGAGGCAGGCTAGGGGAGGAGGAGGGAATTGGGGACATTGGTGTGGTGGGAGATGGGCACTGGGGAGGAATGGGTGCTGGAACACTGTATGACCAAAACCCAAACATGAACATCTTGTAACTGTATATCTCCCGGTGGTATAATAATTTTTTTTTAAAAATTAAAAAAAAGTAGGGTTGGGAGGGCGGGAGGGATAGTAAAGCGGGTAGGACATTTGCCTTGTACACAGCAGGCCTAGGCCTTGATCCCAGCATCCCATATGGTCCCCGAGCACCACTGAGAGTAATTCCTGAGTGCAGAGCCAGAGCAACCCAAGCATCACCAGGTGTGACTCAAAAAGAAAAAAAAGAACGATAGGATTGGGAGACAAATGTGCAGCATATAACTAACCTGGGTTCAATTCTTGGCACCACACTAAGCCCCCAAGAATCACCTGTGCACACTTTGGGGGTCCCCAGCACTGTCAGAGGGAACAGGTGTCTTCAGTACCAAGAGTCACGTCACATCTTCGGGTCCTTGCCCCCAGATGACCAACAATGGTGGGTGGGTGTCCTGAACACTGCTTGGAAGCAGGTGAACAGACCTGCTGAGACAGGCCCTCAGCAGCCAGCGAGGACCCGCTCAGCAAAGGTGCCACGCTGATGAGCTAATGTGTGACTTCACAAAGCCCTGGGAGATTTATGAAAATCAGTTGGCACCTCAGTTTTACTCATTGTTGTGTTCAAAGGGAAATTTGCTCTTAAAATTGCTACACTCTCTTCTCAGATCCACAAGCACACTGGCTTAGCTTCAACTGATACCAATTTGGACACAAGCTTCCAATGACGCACTGAAGTATGAAGCTTCATATGATGCTTTGTATTTCTGTTCGAATTCTTTGTTCTATCACTATACTTGGCCGCATTTTGAAAATAAGACTCTCACCAACAGCAGTATCATATGAAGACATTTCAAGTACACATTGGGATGTCAACATACCTTATTTAACTTCACAAAATAGTCCAGCCCGGCTTCCAAGGGGTTTGTATCACAGTTCATCTAAAAGGCAAGGACACATTTTATATCTTCAATGAGTGCAAATTATTTCTGTCACATCACTTTCATGTGTTATCTTCATAGGAAATAGAATATATTTTGATTTTTGAATAAGGAAAGATTCTGTAAAAGGAAATGATAGACTGGCCTCCAAGGCATTTTTTTTTCAACTAAAATCCAAATGTAATCTTTCTACCATGACTGTTTGCTAAATGACAAGTTAGAAACCCAAATTCCCAGTTTGTTTCTATGGCTCCTTTAGTATAATAAACATCTGACAGTGACACGACATAATGTTCCTTCATGAAACAAGACTTTCATCTGTTTTTATGTAATATGTTAACATAATTTGACATGAAAAATTATAAAGTATTTTATGTATCCTATAATTAGCTAAGAATTACATAGAGGAGAATGCAGATGGTAAGTAATGGCTCTACAGAGTTCAGGAAACAGAAAATGTCAAAATTAGAGATAAAATCTAAATCTTTTCCAAGATTGATAAAAAATTAAAATATACTTAAAAGTCAGAGTGAAAGCTACTATATAGGATTAGTACTGAAGTAGTGGTGTTTGCTCATTTATTTATTTTGAGAACATCATGCAACAATTAGAATGGGAAGGAATGGGAGTGAAGATAGATGGTCGGCAACTACACAACCTCCACTTCGCTCATGACATCATTCTAATAACACCAAACATTAGCCAAGCGACACAAATGCCAGCTGACTTCGACCGAGAATGTGGAAAGATAGGTCTACAGCTGAATCTCAACAAAACTATGTTCATGAAAAATGAACTAGTTCCAGAGGCCCTATTCACTCTCAATGGAACAAACATCTCTGAATGCAGCAGTTATGTGTACCTAGGTCGAGAAGTCAACATGATGAACGACCTAAAACCTGAGCTGTGCAGGAGAAAGACAGCAGCATGGAATGCCTTCAAAAACACCAAAGAAATAGTTAAAAAGACAAAGAACCTCCGGCTCTGGGCACATATCTTCGACTCCACCATTCTCCCTGCATTAACATACGCCTCAGGGACCTGGGCCCTGCGAAAGCAGGATGAGAATGCTATTCGGTCTCTGAAAGAGGAATTGAAAGAGCTATGCTTGGAATATCACACCTCACTCAAGTGAGAGAAGGAATCTAGAGCTCCGACCTCCGTTGCTGTTCCAGAGTCAGGAGGCGCTGTCTCGTTTGCCAAGACATCGAAAATCAGATGGGCTGGACATGTATGGAGATTTGGAGACAACTGCTGGACTAGAGCTGTTACACACTGGATCCCACGGGATGTCAAAATATCACATGGTCGCCCACCTACAAGATGGTCAGACTTCTTTGTCAAGACCCTGAATGAATGGTTTGAGGCTCTTCATATTCCTGAAGCAACCAGATGCCATCGGGCTACACTGGCACATGATAGGATCAAGTGGAAATATTACTGGTGCCCGCTCGAGCAAATCGATGAATAACGGGATGTCAAGTGATCAAGTGATCAAGTGATTAGTTTTCTCTTTTCTCCCAGAGAACTGCCCTAACCCAATAAAAAGTGGTCAAACTTGGAGTGAGAGAGAGAGAGAAGAGAGAGAGAGAGCGAGAGAGAGAGAGAGAGAGCGAGAGAGAGAGAGAGAGGGAGGGAGAGAGAGAGACTTCAGCACTCTTTTCAAGCAGGGGACCCAGTTTTCATCCCCAGCACCCCATGGTGACCTTAAGCAACACAAGAAGACAACTGTATTCACATAACCCAGTTGATGAACAGAAAATATCTTACATTGTATTAAGCATCATCTCACATTTAATAATAAATTTGAAATCTAAAATTAGTTCTTTAAAAAAAAATCAGTTCAACATGCTATTCACTATAGCTAGAATCTGGAAACAACCTAAATGCCCGAGAACAGAGGACTGGCTAAAGAAACTGTGGTTCATCTACACTATGGAATACTATGCGGCTGTCAGAAAAGATGAAATTATGAAATTTACCTGCAAATGGATGGACATGGAGACTATCATGCTGAGTGAAATTACTCAGAAGGAAAAGGACAGATATAGAATGACTGCATTCATTAATACGACATAAATAGATACCAGTGTTTTACTAAATGTGGGAAATGGTAATGGCAGATTAAAACTCACCATTGAATATACACAAAGAGACTTAAGTGATAAACTCTAAATACCTGCAGGGCTAGCCACAATGTGTAAAATAAGAGGGAGAGAGATGCAGAGACAGAGAGAGAGACAGAGAGAGAGAGAAGAGAGGAAACTGGGGTACCTGCTATTAAGGCAGCATGGGGGTGGGCAGGAGGGGGTGGGGTACATTGGTGGTGGAAATGGGGCACTGGTGGAGGGATGGGTGCTGGTATACTGTATTACCAAGAACCAATTATGAACACCTTTGTAATTGTATGTTTCACTATGGTATAATAAAAAAAAAATTTAAAAAAAAAAAGGATCCAAATAAATTAAAAGGATGCCGGCCAGTGCTTGCTGTGTTGACGCTAGAGGGCGCGCTGGCACCGCTGAGAAATGCGATTCCCTCGGTAGTGCAGGGGTTTGTGAGGGCTCAGAGGAGAGACCAAGCCACAGTAAACTGGAGGGATGGTGTTGACACATTGTATGACTGAAACCCCATCATGAACAGCTTCATGACTGTGTATCTCACGGTGATTCAATGAAAAAAAATTTTTTTAAAAGGCCAGTGTGGACAGATACCAAGTTGCAATGGGAGGCAGAGTGCTGGTCTCTCTCGCCCTCCTCATTAAAAGTCCGTTTATAGACAGGAAATCCCTTAACAGAGCAACTTTCCTGCAAGAGAAACAGAGCCCTGTTCAGTGACTCCAAAGGCTGCTCTCTGCACTGCAAAGCTCACACTGACCTGCTCTCCAGTTAAACTCAGCCTGTGCTGCGTGAGGCACCTTATCTGCTATCTCCCAGGTCTATGATAGCCATGGGATCAAGATTTCGACAATTTGTAATTTACATGTATATAAACAACAAATATCACGTCTCCATTCGTTGGGAATGAAGTCCATTACTGTTACTGTTTTTGGCATATTGAATACACCACAGGTAGCTTGCCAGGCTCTGCCGTGGCTCTGGGTTCATCCCAGGGCCCAGTGGGCCCAGTATATTTTATATATATTTTATATTTATATTTATAAATTATATGTAATATATAGTATTTATATATGTATAGTACTATATAAATACTTAATATATAAAATTATATACATATTTATATTTATACGTAAATTTATATATAAATTTATATAGAGAGAGAGATAAGGCCAGACAATGTGAAGAGCTAGTACAGCTGGTTCACATGGTCCCAATTCACACCCAACACCAGATATGGTCCCCTGGGTCTCCCAGAGAGGAGTAACAGCAGAGACAGGAGTAAATCCTGGGTACCGCTGGGTACACCCTTGCCTCAATCTCTCAAAAATAAATGAGAGCTCGGAGACTGCCTGCCATACTGGAGATACATGGAAGGAAAGAAATTGAAGCAGTTTGGTCTATTCTGAGTCCGCAAAACCTGGGCCTTTACAGGACCAGCCATGTTTCTAGCGGGTGTGTAAGAGTCACCAGGAACAGCTGCTTGGGAAGAGCTAAGCATGGAGGTGAGACCAAGCACATAAAAATGCTATAAGTAGAAATCCACGCTCCATTAATAACCATTATTGGACCAGCACATGCTAGAACAATGCCTCCTCTCAGAAGACTTGATATTATCCTCCCAGAGTGATGCACAATAAGAAGAAAATGAGGATGGGGAACATGTCAGAAGAAAACAGTAGGTGAAAAGGAGTCCTTGAATGCTCTGGAGTGGGCAGCTTCCTACTGACCAGGTCCGGCCCCATATGCCTCCCTCAAATAAAGAGTATGTTGGGGGCTCTCTGCCAGCCCCAAGCAAGGAAGGAAAAATAAATATGATATCAGAATTCCACTAAACACTCAACTGTGAAGCCAATACCTCTTTCTCTAAGTAAAAAAAGTTACCTAACAATACAGAAATTCTCTATTATCCAGAGTCATTGTTAATGCAATTAAAACCAGAAAGGAAAAAAAAAGATATAACAAATATCAGTTTGGGGGGGGTTGGTTTGGTCTTGGATTATTTTTTCATGGGAACCACCAAAAAGCTTACTCCTGGCTTTGTATACAAGGATCTCATGAAGGATCTCATGGCTAGGATTCAAGGATCTCATGAAGGAACTCATGGCTAGGCTTGGGAACTATATGGGGTTTCAAGTATCAAGTCTGGGTTGGCTATGTACAAGGCAATTGACCTACCTGCTGTACTATCACCCCAGCCCCTAAACATCAGTCTTTGATAAAGATGCCAGCATTTCAAACCTCTGACCCCCAGGCTCTGAATCCTTTCTCCAGTCTTAGGACATTCATGGCATAGGTCCCAAAATTGTCGATTCCCTCCTCTTGGCCTGCATTCATGATTGCTTCATAAAGGGCTGCAGAATCTTCTCGTCTGTGGTACAGTTCCCAACCCAGCTCCCCTGAAAAAAAAAATCACAAGGGGCCACATCAGAGTAGGACAATCATCCATACAATTAGCATAGATTAAACAAGATATAATTGGGGAGATTCTATTTATAGATATTGAAATTTTTGCAACAAAAAATGTATCAAAAGCCCATTACAGATAGGTGTTGGAACATTATATGACTGAAACTCAATCATGTATGATTTTGTAACTGCGTCTCTCATTGTGACTCAATTAAAAAAAGATAAAATAAATAAAATTTAAAAAAAAGATCCAGTAAAAAAGCCCACTACAAAGGGGTCTCCAGTTCACAGAAATATCTCTACTCCATCCTGTCTGCCAAAGAACAGTATCCAAAACACTGCAAATTAAAAAAAGTCTCTCATACAGAAGATTGTCTTGACTTCTGACCTCAGCCTTATAATGTTGTGAGTAGTTAAAATGGCAAATTTTATTAAGATAAAGAATTGAGGAATTGGTTACTTACCCCCCCAACTCCTTGCTTAAGAATCAGAAGTCTTGAAAACACAATTAATTGACACTTAGTCAACTACTCATCATTGTCAGGTAGTCATAGTATCTAAAGACACACACCCACAACTCCCCATGTGGTTATTTCATTCATTGTCATTGCTGTGGATGGACAAAACCAAAAGTGATAAAAAATTTCACTGAGTTTATTTTCAGCTTATGTTTTATTCTGGTCAAAATTTTGCCATGGTTAGGTAGCTGCAAGGTAGGAGGAGATGCAAGGTAGGAAACCAAACATTCAATTCAGAACTCTGAGCCCTCAACACTGTATATTCTCTTTGTTTCCCAACTTGGGGGGCTGATAGTAAACTGTGTCTTTTTTAAAAAATTAAAATTTAAGTAAATTTAAAATTTAAATTTAACATGGTTGCAAGAGTGTTAATGGTTATGGTACTGATGTACAAAGCTACTGCACCTCCCCAATACCACCAAAGTGATCATGACTTTTTATCAATGTGTTTTTACAGGACACAGTTCAAACCTAAAAATATGTAGATAAGCCAATGTCTGGACACTACTCCGTCTGTGAAGGTACAAGCATATCTAGAGGACACCAGAGCTCAGAGCACCAAAAGATAATGAACTGCGTCTATTCCTCATGTTAAACATGGGCGATGCACAGGCTCAACAGAGAAGATGTCCCTGCTGCACTTAGAGTCTGGCAGGGAAGGTGGACCGTGATCATGCTCCAAGGCATGGATTACACTCCAGTTGGTCTCTGTGAACTGGGCTTCCTGTGGGACCCCAGCTGGAGTGTTCCTGGAGTCAGCAGGCCTGACTATTTTGTCCCCCTTACAACTATTCTAATTTTTTTTAATCTATGTTGCTAATAGTCAACCGCTACGGGGCTGGTACAATACCTGAAAATCCTTGGAATAATTCTCTTAGCCGCAGAATGAACAGACACAACAGCCTGAGGACTGGGCAGAGCGAAACGTCCCTCCCAAGCGACACTGACAGTGGAGAATGGGCACACACACATTTCTGATTGCTTCTTTTAAAACCTTAGAGCCACGTTCTAGGTTGTTTTCTAGTTCTTACCTGTATATGATATCCTGATAGCAGTGACAGGAAGGTTGGAAACCTTGAAAGACTTGGTCTGAAGAAACTTGAAAACGTCTTCCCCAAGATCTTCAGAGGTCAGTTTCTGCAGAACCTGTCTTGCATATGGCCCTGCCACTCCAAGAACACCGATGTCATCTGTTACATTTTTATTTCAACATCGTATTTGCCTTTGATTGCTTCTTCTTCCAATCCATCTGTATTTGGGTGGCAAATACTGTATGAAATCTCACTTGAATATTACTTCCCTGCAGACACTGTGTCTACCTTCACCAGGAAGTTCCTATGGTACTAATTCACATAATTATGCAGCTTTGACTAGGAAACTGAGTCCTGGGGATGTTAAATTGTGCAAATTCTCTTTGAATCACTTATAAATTGGGGGATTATGTTTCACAATACAGAAGTATCCTTTAATTCAGATTCCACCACACAATTCTTTTCAGCAGTGGCAGCTCTATTGCATATAGACTGATGAGTCAAACTTGGGAAATTAATCTAAAACTCTAATTTTCTCTAACTCTTATACAGAGGCACAGTGTGTTGCTAAAGGTTAATAATACTTGCCACAAGGCACATAATTGCTTTGACAATCTCAAGGAAAAATTAACAATGAGTCTCGTGGAATTATTGAAATCCAGTTAAAGGACTGACTAATTATCTATCTGTCTATCTACATACATACATCACTGTTTGTGGGATGGTGTGTATGTGGGGGTCACTTTTGTAATGTCATAGGCACATACTTGGCTGTGGTATGCAGGGGTCAGTTCACTGGTAGAGGCTGGTGCTGTTGATCACATGTGATGTCACTGGGGGGTCAAACTCAGGGCTTTATGTGTACAAGGTAGGCACTGTGTTGCTGAGTCACATCTCTGGGTTATTACTGTCATTTTTTAATCCTGGAGCTATGCAATTCTATTATAAATGATCATCTGGGTTTATGAAAAGCTAAGGCACTAACAAGGCCCCAGTACAGTTTGTACCTTACAGTTTGATATAAAATAATTTTACTTCACTATATAGCTAGAGTGAAAAGCTATCAGAATGAGATATTTATTAAACAATAATATTCAAAATATTTTTAAATACTGGACTGAATACTAAAGATTGACAGTAGATAAATAGACTAAAGATGGATGGACTAAAGATTCAATTTGGCAGGTCTGGCTGTGCACCAGAGACTACTCATTGTGAAAAGGGGACAATAATTCAGGGAAGCAGCTTGCAGAGGTGGAACAATGCAAGCATCAGAATTCAAAAGGTTGGGCCATGGAGGAGGGCTGGGGAGGGGGAGGGAACCGGGACGTTGGTGGTGGGAGATGGGCACTGGTGGCGGGATGGGTGCTGCAACACTGTATGACCAAAACCCAAATATGAACTTTTTAATTGTATATCTTTGTAATTGTAAAAATAAAAAAATTTAAAAAAAATTTAAAAAAAAGAATTCAAAAGGTTGGCTCAAACAAGTCACTTTAATCAAAACTCCAGTTTCCTCAACTGAAATTGGAAATAATCTGTAGCTTGTATATCCAGCAAACTAGCTAGATATTTTAGTATATGAGTTGCCAAAGCAAGCACCAAACTAGCTAGATAGATAAAGAATCGAAATAATGTATAAAAGAGCCTGGCACATTGTTGGTGCTTAATAAATGGGAATTACTATCATTCAAACTGTAACTTGCAAACCATACCTTTGGAGGTTTTCTTTGCTGGTGTGGGGGAATGGCCCTCACTTCACATAATTTTCTGTAGACTTCCTTGATTTTTTCAAGCCAGTCTTAAATATCTCTTCCCGCCCCCACCACTCCTTCTCTTTCTCACACATCCACATGACTCTCAACTTTTCTTTCAATAAAACTATTTTGCTTCATAAGTTTTTTAAATAAGTTCATATGCCAAAATGAAGTATATATGAATTAAAGTTCAGCACTTTCAACTATTACTGATAAAAGAAAGCCTCAGTGCAAGATGGACTTCATTTAGGATCCAAGAATATGTGCACTTACCTGAGATCATGAAGTTCTGATCCAGAACCTGTTATTAATAGAAACTCTCCAGGAGACTGGTGAGAAACAGTCAACTCAGCATACACGCGGCCTTTTGGGGTTAACATGTGACTTATATTTGTGAAGCCCACCTAGACAAGAGAAATTAAAATTACCCCAGGATGAAATGAAAAATCTTAGATTTAAATACCAACAAATACCAACATACAAAAAAAAGTAGGGGTCAACAGTGAAAATCATCTGAATCTTGTCATTGCTATCACTACTTGATTATAAACCACATTAGCTTTGAAGTGCTCCATTTAAATGATTGT
This sequence comes from Cryptotis parvus, assembly GCA_021461705.1. Lineage (NCBI taxonomy): Eukaryota > Metazoa > Chordata > Mammalia > Eulipotyphla > Soricidae > Cryptotis > Cryptotis parvus. The sequence goes on along the minus strand of JAJIBD010001423.1, from coordinate 137,848 downwards.
GATGATTTGCCACAAAAAAGACATATTGGTTGATTTTGCAGTTTTCAGTTCTTATTGACACAATTAAGCAAAGTCATACTGTCTTTGACCAATACTTTATTCAATATTAAATATGAAACTTAGCCAATAAGCTCTTGGAGAGCTAATGCATTCTAACAGTCATACAGAAACCATTATGCAGACTGAAACTCCATGCTTAAGGATCAGGATGTGGAGGGAAGCAGAGCTAGAATCCTGGACCTTGTACCACTGTGAGGTTATTTACCTTTGGGATGACATTTGCAAAGAGACGGTCCAAAAATCTAACGGAGTCTTGACCTTTGATGTTAAACTTGCCAAATGGTGACAGGTCAATCACCCCTACTTTTGCATAACCTGTTTATACTCAGAGCCCACAGGCTCAAACCAGTTTGTGCGACGAAAACTTGGCCTGAAATACAATGTTTAGTATCACAAAACTACTGTCATTTTCAGAAAATATCTAACAAGCTCTAACTCCTCTCGAAGAGTGCTCCTCAGTCTTTCTTTACCTGCAATCAAGCACTGTCTACGGATCAGTAGTCAAAGTCTGCTGATTTAGAAAAGTTCATATGAGAGTAAAAAAATATTTTAAAAGCAACCTAGAATTCTGCTCTGAAAAAATGTGTGTATCTTTTGAAATCTAGTCTTTTAAGTGACTTATTTACCCTTTGCCCTATAAATGAAGTATTAAGGTTTGGAGCATGTGGCTCTCAGATCTCAAACAGAGCTTAGAAGTCAATCACTCCTATGGTTTCAACCTTGGTTGTGTATTAAAATCACCCAGGGAACATTTTGAAGCTACCATTTTACAGAACTTAATTCTATCAGATTATACAGGAGTAGGGCTCTCTCGTCCAGAGCTTCTCAGATACCAGTGAAATACATATCACTTGCCTTTCTTAAAGGACAGATTCTGGTGCATGTCAGAGTTGGGCTGAGAGTTTACACTTTTAATAGGCTCGGTGTGGTACCTGAACTTGCATTCCAAACCTGGAGTGAGCAAGGTCCAATGTCTTCAACTTTTAGAGGAAAAGCACAGTGACAGCCAAGGCCTTTGTAATAGTTAATGACAGAGCCATCCCTGGAACAAAGGTCTCCTGACTCATTACACAAGTCTCTTCCACATTATGAAGTGGGCTGCTAAAGTGGCATTTAACTTCAGAGCAGGATGCTAAGTCTGAGAAATGAGTTTTCAGTAGTTTAATGATTAAAATGATAGAAGAAACAGGCCAGATTCAAGCAGCACAAAAGCATGGAAGAGATTTATCTGAGTCATTTAGGAAAACTCAAAGCAGTGTTTTGTCCCCAGATCATCTAGATTGGCTGCTACTGAGCCCAACTCCATTCATCCACAACTAGCCCTCTCTAATGCAAATCCAGTCTTAAATTAACATTAAGACCTGTTAAAATAAGCTAAATGGCAGTTTAGAAAAAAATAACTTAATATCAACATTTGCTATTTACTTTCTCTTAGTAGGTAACTGTTTTAGTGATATGCTTTGTATTTTAGCTTAACCCCCAAATGCCAAGTAATTTGGGGCTAAGCTGATTTGTCCAAGCACATATACTTTATACAACTCTGTTCACATAAATTATAAAGTAGTTGCTCTGAGCTATTCCTTGAAAACTCCAAATATTCCTATACCAATGCTGTGAATCCATCTATTTTGTGGTGTAATACAATGTGATTCCACCAATCATCTGAAACTACAACAAATCTTCAGAATCCAACTGAAACCATTTGGAAATGTAGAGGAGGTGAGACAGAGCCTCTAAGCTTGAGGAGGATAACAGGAGTCTCCCCCAGCTGGTAGCAGCACTCTCCAGACTTAGGAGTGTTAGCTGTGGACCAGTTTCATCTGGGTTAGGAAAATGCCTCTTCTCCCAAAAACAGCTTTGGTAAGAAAAGGACCAGTGCTCCTGGAATAGAGTGAAACAATGGTGGAAAACAGTTCTTCCCTGCATCCATTCATTCCACCTTCACCATTTTCTCCTGACACTTACCGGTACTCACTGTCCAGGCCTGGTTTATAGAACCAGTGTGGCTGCTCCCAACCTGCATGGAACCCCATAGAACATTTAGACTTCAGCAGCTTATAAAGCCCACTGACTCGCTGAGTTGGCCTCCCAGCAAACCGTTCTTCTTTAGGATAACCAACTGAAAAAAAAGGGAAAAAAAGGAAAACTTGTCTTGTAAATAGCACAGAACCACAACTATAAAATAATTTAAAGGGATTCTGAAAAAATAAAACCATGTTTCTTAAAAATCCAGAAGCATATATACACATGTGCATATGCATATATACATAATTTGTCTTAAAATTTTAAACTTGAAGCTGGGGCCAGGCTATGACTAATTAGGAGACCAGAAGTATGATTCCCAGTACAGCTGCATGTACTGAGCACAATCCTGGCAACTCAGTTGCTTGTGCCTGGCCTCTCTGTGGTCTGAGATTCCCAAGTTTGCTAGTGGTATCTCTGCAGCCAAGGGTGGGTGAGACATAGCACCTGAACAGGGTACAGTGCCTGGTGAGCACCACAACCAGAATATGCATCAATGCCACAAATAAATGTGCAAATACCACAAGTAAGATTGTATACGACACAGTCACTGCCAAAACAACATCGATAGAAGGGATGCAGAAATGTGTGTGTGATTTATCTGCTATTTATATTGATCATCCAAGGATAAAGTGAAAATCTAATGACCTGACATATTAGACATATGCTACATATAGCCCTTGCTGTGTCTTAGAGGCACCATGAACTAATTTAAAAACACCTAAAGTCATAGGTACTGTGTCAATTGTGTGCACATTTTGTAGACAATAGCAAGTTTATTTTTTGACAATTTATAATTTACCAATGTTGTTGAATCCATAGGATTCTCTTGCTTTGGCCTCGGTGTACTCAGTTGTTGTCCATTTTCCATAGCGGTTGGGATCCAATTCTATCAAATCGAAAGGAGGTTCTCCATGCAGGATCCAGTCACTGAGGTACTTCCCACTCCACCAGCGTGGATTATGCCATATCTTCCCAAAACAGATAAATATCCTGTGACTAACATAATGTCTCCAAGTAACAAGAGTCCCAATATTTTAGAGGGCATCGAAGTTTCAATAATGAACATCACCTCTATCTTTCCTACAGAATTACCTGTTTATGTATCCAAATTTGAGGTGTCTAGCTGATACCTAGTTTCCATGGTTTCAAGAGATGACTATCTGCAAAATAACCCACTCCCTCTACTAGCAAACACTCTTGTTTCCTAGGGAAAAGGAGAAAAGGAAGCAAACTGGATGTGTGGCTGATACCTCATCAGCACTTCGTAAGCTCTGATTATCCCAAACTAGAAGAAATCAGTGCAGGGAGGCAATTTGTACAAAATTTACACTGAACACATCTTGCCCATATTTTCTCAAAGTTTGATTGGTTCCAATCTCTTTAGGCATGACCTCTGAGCAAGGAGTTTATGTCATTTGCAATCATGGAAGTACGAAGACAGAAAACACTCACCCAGGAACATGTAGAACAATGGTGGAAAGGAACTCTGGTGCCTGAGTTTTGAAACTAATGAATCCTTTCGACATTCAAGTTGTTTTATATTTCCCACATGAAGATTCTTTAAAAGTTAACCAGGTGTTGTAGCAATTAAGGGGGTTAGATGTAGGGTGGCAAGAACACGATGTAGAGTTGGCCCTGTGTCATTAACCCTCTACTCTGGCTTTCAGTGGACAGCAAACACATTTCTCCAAAGAAGACACACAGGGCTACATGAGAAACACTGCCATATGTGCATGTGACAGACTCTGTAGCCTGCAGTTTACATTCTACCTTTCAGCTCCACACCACAACCTGGCTTTTCACCCATGGCTATTCCACATAGCTAAGCATAACATTTCAAATCAATATGTCAAAAAATGTTTCTCATTATTTGCTTGGTACTCTCTCAAAAATCTAAGGGGCGATGTTTAAGTATCTAAGGGGAGATGTTTCAAAGAATGCCTTGGGGTCAGGGAAGTGACCCAGACATGAGGCCCTGGGTTGGGCCCCTGACACCCTCTCAGTGTAATCATTTACTACTTCTCCCTTAAGATCCAGTGTCAAATTTATAAATGTAATCAGTTACCAAAGTCAAAACATTTTCTCCTATCCCTTAGTCCTCACTTTTGCTGTCTTAGTTTAGAACCCAGCTGTTCTACTCTGTAGTCAGAACAAGACCCCAACCAGCTTGTCACTTTGATCAGGCCTCACTGTCTTGTTCTTAGCTGTAGCCCAATGCCTAGGACAAGGTCTTACACAGAATTGGAATCATTAAGTGAAATTAAATCATTAAATATGAGTTAAATAAATGGTCAAATAAGATGGGGAAGAAAAGTAGGATATTAGAAGTTGTGATATGATAATAAAGTGGGCTTGACGTTCATATTCACCCAATTAATGAGACCAATATCAAAGATGAAATATCAAATGGGTACTGGACTCATAAATAGCAACCATCCCGAGGACTCATCAAGAAACAAATCATGTTGGACAAACATGAATTATGGTGAAAACTGCATCAGATAGTTAAACATTTGATACTCTGAATTATCTTTGTCACATCATGTTATGAAAACATCCTTGTAAAATTGAGGCAAATTGACCTATCTGAATGTACACAGCATGGGAAAAAGATGAATAACAGAAGTGGCTGGAATATGCAAAGAGAAGCTTCAGGAAATCATTGCCCTTTTGCATGAATCTTGAAACCCTATACCAGTGATTAAAGCATTATGGAGTCATAATTTGATGATTGAAATTTTTTATTCCTTGCCTTTCAAGTACCATGAAAAGGAGAAGCCTCTGATCCTATCCAGTTTTCCATAGCGAGGTCCAAGAATACAGAACAAAACTTATATAAGTTATCTAAGATGTGGCAATAGAATCTAAATGATACTTACCCAAAGCCTACAGCAACCCAGTAATTCTGGACCCCCTGGTGAGGGTCCCACCATGGGTAAGATGTCGGGAGAATAGGTGATGGGGCCATTGGCGATATTGATAATGTCAGCCTTTTCAAGACTGGAACCATTTCCATGGCAGCTTCAACATGTTCCATGATCCGATCCAGGTCAGACTCAAAGAGCTCCTTTCCGAACCCTGAAGAGACACATAAGTGCCCAGTCCCCAAAGATGAGCCAACAGGGCTCTACCCCATTCAACTCTGCCTACACTGAAAAATGGCCCATCAGGAAGGCACATTCTTACTTCCTTTATACCTAAATGTGATATTTCCTACTCGTGGACACCCATGATATTGCTGGGGCCAGTAATGTTTTTATTGAAATGATCAAATAATAAAATTCAACCTTTTAAATATTTACTCTGATACTAGTTCCTGATATGTGATCCAACCATAATTTTAAAACCAGACAATCATTTACTTGGCTTGTCAAGAGAGATCTTTCAACCTTTGATTAACCATCATCTCAAGGGAGGATAGGGTGGGAAGGTGTTTACAAAGTCACATCAGGACTCTGGTGATGTATGGAAGGGACCGTAGGATCTAAGTATCTCTAGAGCAGCCTGCACTCATCTTTCAGTCAGGGTCTGTCTTAGGGAACAGGTACCTTCTTTCTGGGCCCTGAAAGGCTCTGGGATTGAATGCAGAACTAAGGGCGAGCCCTGAAAGAATCTCTCTACCATTCCTGGTGAATTTCCACACTGCAATCAGGCAACTGTTTCTTCCACAGGGCCTCCTGCAGACTCGATGTCTGGTCAGTGTCTTAGAGATACAGACCCTTAGGAAGCAACTCTGTGAGTGTCCAGGGGATTGGCCATAAATCTGACTCTTTCTCTCTCCCACTGAAATGATTTCTAGAATTACTCCATCTTTATTTGGAAGTCAGTTGACCAGCACAGAGGAGAGGGAGATGGTCATAGGCAACAGTGTTCTCTAAGGAGTTGTAGGGAGGGGAATGAACCTCTTCCTAGCTCAAGTGGCTTATTAATTCTAAAGGAACAATTTCCTCCACTTCTGAATGTGATATTCCAGTTCATTTTAGAGATTAAAAGCAGATATCCTGAGATAACCTCCATCCTTAATCTGACTTAATAGAAATGTTTCGTGAAAAATAAACACAGGATCGTCTCCCGTAAAGACCTTGGAGCAGGAACTGGAGAGGTAGGTCAGCAGGTAAGGTGCTTGCATTTGCACACGGACGACCTGGATTCTATCTCTGACCCCAGGTGCACTGGGCATGGTCAGGTGTAGCCTCCAGATAGAAAACAAATAATTTTAAAATTAAAAACTAGCCATGGAATAAAATGCTTGCACTTCCTGCTAATGTGGCCCAAGCCTTTCCATGCTTTGTTGTGGAGTGGGGGTATGGATTGAATTAGCAGCACCCACCTCTCCTGCTGTTACTGCTGTTACTGACTCTAGGGCCTCTAGCCTTAGCAGACTGTATATCCTGTCTGGGATACAAGTTGTGTTTCCAATTGTTCAAATACAATAGTAGCTGAGTCCAAATCAGGAAGTCAGACCAAGCAAGCAGGGGAGGAAGGGAGAAAGGAGGTTGTTCGGGCAAGCCAGTGTTCCTTGAACCTTTCCAAAGCAAAGGAAACACCTTTCTTGAGCTTCTCTAGCACAGTTGCCTCTTCTCTTTCTGTACTCTAGCTGTGATCATTCATAGCGAGACGAGAAGTAAGCTTCCTTATCCCATCCTCCCTTCAACAGCTCAGGTTTCGGAGAACTGCCTCACCTTGTCTTCGAGCACTACCCAGTCACAGGATAAAACACGCATGGCTGAGCCGGCTGGCTTCCATTTGCCAAACTTACCTGGAGGGACTCCTTTGGTGACCCAGGAGTCCTGGACTTTCATTTTCTCCTGACTTTCATAGGGACCAAACAAAAGTCCATCCCGCTCCTGCCGGAGGTAGTAAGAGCCTTCCAAGTCTCGGAGCACGGGAGTTCTCGCTTCAATGCTTTCACTTCAGGGATAGTGGATGTAACCACATACTGGTGCTGCACTGGGATAAGAGGATGCTCCAGTCCTATCATTTTCCCAATCTCGCGAGCCCAAAAGCCTCAAATTCAAAAGAAAATCATTAAAAACTGTCACCACATAGGAATAGCAATCAAGAAAAAAAAAATCAAAGGTTTCTATAACTGCAGTGCTCATGGCAAGGCCTAAAGAATGTCATAACACATAAATATATATACATACACACACACACACACATATTATGATACCAATATCCAAGATCAGGTGAAACATGGATCGGGAGGTCTTACCAAAGGTGGAAACTACCACAAACGGGTGGGAACAGAGGTTAGATAAGACAGAGAAGGGAACATTGTGCTAATAATTGTCGAAAGTCTATTACAATCCACAACATGTAAGAGAGGGAAGAGAGAAAGAGAGAGAGAAAGAGAAAGAGAAAGAGAAAGAGAAAGAGAAAGAGAAAGAGAAAGAGAAAGAGAAAGAGAGGAAAGAGATGGAGAACCTGCCATGGAGGCATGCTAGGGGAAGGGGAGGGAATCGGGGATATTGGTGGTGGGAAATGGGCACTGGTGGAGGGATGGGTGCTGGAACACTGTATGGCCGAAACCCAAACATGAACATTTTTGTAATTGCTAAAAATAAATAAATAAATAAAATATTTAAAAAAATGTGCCCAGCTGCTCACGAGGCACCCAGGAGGGATGGTGGGTTCTAGCCCTGGCCCGCCACCCCAGCAGAGCCTCGCAACAAGCCAGGCGACGCCCCACTCCATGAGGGCCACCATTTTCCACATCCAGACTCCCCTCTCATCAGAACTCCACCCAGCAGAAGAGCTGATCACAGCCCAGCTTGCTCAGCTGCTTTGCAGAACACGGTTCATCAATAAACACTGGATTTAGAGGTGAGTACAAGAGTATGCCACCCGCACATCAGAGCCTGGCAAACTACCCGTGTCGTATTTGATATGCCAAATACCAGTAACAATTATAGACCTCATTCCCATGACCTGATGGAATGGTTTGAGGCTCTTTATGTTCCTGGAGCAAGCAGATGCCCTTGGAATCTACTAGCATAGGACAGGACATATGGAGATGTTACTGGTGCTCGCTCGAGCAAAATCGATGATGAACGGGAAGACAGTGATATGGTCATAACAAAGGGGAAGGTTTTATCACAGCAAAGCTGAGTGGGGGCAGAGAAGAGAAGATCATATTTTACCCGACCTCAAGGGTTTCGAGACACTGTAATCAAAGGGAACCCCATTTCCAGCAAAAATATTTTTCCCATAAGCAAACATGGTTATGGGAGACAACATTTGAAGAAGGAGACAACCCAATAAATTAAAAGTAAGAAGTACAGAAAACAAACACAAAACCCACAAATGTTAGGCCAGGGACGTGAACTACTGGCTTTGCATGTCTCAGGTGCTGGGTTGATTCCTGACACCACCGCCAATACACATGCACCACAAACCAACACAACACAAATATTGATAAAGAGCTGGTAAACATAGGCCCCTCTGGACAGGGATCAGTGGGCAAAGGAAAAAGCTCCCATTTGAAATGATCATAATATATAATAATTATATATATACATATAAATTCTGTGGGCTTTATATGTATATATCCTATGGCCTTATATATGTAAAGTCTTGTCTATATACATATAAAGCCTTGCATATAGGCATATATGTATAAATCCATATATGCATATGTGTATATATGTATATATAAATATATATGTACATGTACATATAAGCCTAAATAAGGCTTTATATGTATATATGTATATACATATGTATATGAACACATATCTGTATATGTTCATATTGCCAATATATATAAGACTTTCTATGTATATACATATAAATCCCTTGTTCTCTCTGACTCTCTACAAGTTGTTGATGTCTTAAATTCTACAAACATAGAAGAGCTCTTTTAAGTTAAAATTTCCATACTAAGAGCTTAGTTCTATGCTAAGGTTTTCCCCAGCTGGAGTTTCTTTTCCTTTCTTTTCTTTCCAATAAGCCTTTCCATTTAAAAAATGCACATTAAAAATGCATATTAAATTTCATGCTTTTTAAAATGTTCCTTTCAAATACATTTGTAAGATCCTTTCTTGCCAAAGGCATGAAATTATCAAAAGTCCAGAGCTAAAGGGAAGAGAACATATACACTAGGTTCCCACAGCACTGCTGATCACTTCACATATACACTAGGTTCCCACAGGACTGCTGATCACTTCACATATACACTAGGTTCCCACAGGACTGCTGATCACCTCACATATACGCTAGGTTCCCACAGGACTGCTGATCACCTCACATATATGCTAGGTTCCCACAGCACTGCTGATCACCTCACATATATGCTAGGTTCCCACAGCACTGCTGATCACCTCACATATACACTAGGTTCCCACAGCACTGCTGATCACCTCACATATACGCTAGGTTCCCACAGCACTGCTGATCACCTCACATATACACTAGGTTCCCACAGCACTGCTGATCACCTCACATATCGCTAGGTTCCCACAGCACTGCTGATCACCTCACATATACGCTAGGTTCCCACAGCACTGCTGATCACCTCACATATCCACTTAGGTTCCCACAGGACTGCTGATCACTTCACATATACACTAGGTTCCCACAGCACTGCTGATCACCTCACATATATGCTAGGTTCCCACAGCACTGCTGATCACCTCACATATACGCTAGGTTCCCACAGCACTGCTGATCACCTCACATATACGCTAGGTTCCCACAGCACTGCTGATCACCTCACATATACGCTAGGTTCCCACAGCACTGCTGATCACCTCACATATACGCTAGGTTCCCACAGCACTGCTGATCACCTCACATATACGCTTAGGCTCCCACAGCACTGCTGATCACCTCACATATACGCTAGGTTCCCACAGCACTGCTGATCACCTCACATATACGCTAGGTTCCCACAGCACTGCTGATCACCTCACATATACGCTAGGTTCCCACAGCACTGCTGATCACCTCACATATACGCTAGGTTCCCACAGCACTGCTGATCACCTCACATATACGCTAGGTTCCCACAGCACTGCTGATCACCTCACATATACACTAGGTTCCCACAGCACTGCTGATCACCTCACATATACACTAGGTTCCCACAGCACTGCTGATCACCTCACATATACGCTAGGTTCCCACAGCACTGCTGATCACCTCACATATATGCTAGGCTCCCACAGCACTGCTGATCACCTCACATATACGCTAGGTTCCCACAGCACTGCTGATCACCTCACATATACGCTAGGTTCCCACAGCACTGCTGATCACCTCACATATACGCTAGGTTCCCACAGCACTGCTGATCACCTCACATATATGCTAGGTTCCCACAGCACTGCTGATCACCTCACATATACGCTAGGTTCCCACAGCACTGCTGATCACCTCACATATACGCTAGGTTCCCACAGCACTGCTGATCACCTCACATATATGCTAGGTTCCCACAGCACTGCTGATCACCTCACATATACACTAGGTTCCCACAGGACTGCTGATCACTTCACATATACACTAGGTTCCCACAGCACTGCTGATCACCTCACATATATGCTAGGTTCCCACAGCACTGCTGATCACCTCACATATATGCTAGGTTCCCACAGCACTGCTGATCACCTCACATATACGCTAGGTTCCCACAGCACTGCTGATCACCTCACATATCCACTTAGGTTCCCACAGGACTGCTGATCACTTCACATATACACTAGGTTCCCACAGCACTGCTGATCACCTCACATATATGCTAGGTTCCCACAGCACTGCTGATCACCTCACATATACACTAGGTTCCCACAGCACTGCTGATCACCTCACATATACACTAGGTTCCCACAGCACTGCTGATCACCTCACATATACGCTAGGTTCCCACAGCACTGCTGATCACCTCACATATATGCTAGGCTCCCACAGGACTGCTGATCACTTCACATATACACTAGGTTCCCACAGCACTGCTGATCACCTCACATATATGCTAGGTTCCCACAGCACTGCTGATCACCTCACATATACACTAGGTTCCCACAGCACTGCTGATCACCTCACATATACACTAGGTTCCCACAGCACTGCTGATCACCTCACATATATGCTAGGTTCCCACAGCACTGCTGATCACCTCACCTATACACTAGGTTTCCACAGCACTGCTGATCACCTCACATATATGCTAGGTTCCCACAGCACTGCTGATCACCTCACATATACACTAGGTTCCCACAGCACTGCTGATCACCTCACATATATGCTAGGTTCCCACAGCACTGCTGATCACCTCACATATACACTAGGTTCCCACAGCACTGCTGATCACCTCACATATATGCTACTTCCCACAGGACTGCTGATCACTTCACATATACACTAGGATCCCACAGCACTGCTGATCACCTCACATATACGCTAGGTTCCCACAGCACTACTGATTACTTTACATATGCACTAGGTTTCCACAGCACTGCTGATCACTTCACATATACACTAGGTTCTCACAGCACTGCTGATCACCTCACATATACGCTAGGTTCCCACAGCACTGCTGATTACTTCACATTTACACTAGGCTCCCACAGCACTACTGATTACTTTACATATACACTAGGTTTCCACAGCACATCTTTTTTGCTTCACATGTATACTAGGTTTCCACAGCACTGCTGATAACTTCACATGAAGAGTGTCTTACTGGTGGAACTCCATGCTCTTTTTTCCTTGTAAAAATTGTGAAAATTTGTAGAAACTACACAAAAAATAAAATAAAATAAAACATACTTTGAAGTCTAAAGGAAGGAGTTCCATTTGCTTTTGTTTCACAATAATTTTGAGTGATTATTCAAATGATTATCAGGTTTAAGTCATTTATTCAGAAAATGCCATTCTAAAGCTTTAGTCATTTATTTCTTTGTTTCTATATTTGTTTTTAGGACTGGGGATCACACCCAGCAGACACTTGACCACTGAGTCACATTCTCTGCCTTCTGCTTTTTCAGAACCTAATAAGGAGTTCTGTAGTCTATCATTATGAAGTCCAGAGCTAACCACAGAATCTCAGTCTGGGAAGCCAGATTATGCAATAATGTGTCAGTGTTCACTTCTATCTGACCATCTAAATGCCACCCTGTATTCTATTGTTTTGCTCTAATGTCTTAGAGATTCACACTCAGGTAATAACCCCAGAAATGGGTACCTACTTGCAAACCAAAGTCATTAACTGTGAGCATCAGAACTGCTTGCGGGTCTCTCATAATGTAGAAATTAATTTTGTTCTTGCTAATGGGAAACTGTGGATTACTAATATCAAAACCATATGAAAATCTACTAAGTGCATATATCCTAGTTGCACTAGAACAGACTTGAGATATAGAAAAGCTTAACTATTTTTCTAGTAATTCAAACTACTGCAATATTCTCAATAAACGTGTTTCAATTAAAATCATAAATTGAAAAATTCATCCTGTCCTATTAAATGTATTTATGAATCTCTAAATCTAATTGCTTGCTTATTAATGCACTTCGTTAAAACAAAGTAGAAGGTACTCATAAGTATCATGTAGCTAGCTCTACCAATTTTATTGCTTCAAATCCAGCAGCAAATCCGATAGCCCTTCACTCTAAAATGATGTTATCTTTTTTATATCTTCTTCCTCTGTATGTCAATCAAATTAACTGAACTCTAGTTAGATTACTTGGCATAATCATCCAGTGACTCCTGCTTTATTACCCACCCACCCACCTAGTTCAAAGGGAAGAAAGAAGGTGTGGAGCAATGAATGGTTCTACAATCTACAATCAATGGTTCTGCAATCAACCATTGTACTAAGCACTGTACTGAGCATTGTACTGAGCACACACTTTGCATGAAGAAGGCTTGGGGTGGACCCCTGGTACTAACTGTTCTCAGATCTGGTGTGAGAAGCACTAACAAGGTGAGCATCATGCCCAAGATAAAATTTGATATTTTTACCTTAAAAACCCACTGAAGAGTAGATAAAAATGATCATAAAAATTATGTTTATGCAGTAATTCATAAGACTAGAGACAGAATGAAGAGTGAAAACTCCTGGGAAAACTGAATTTTCTAGTACTTTCTTTACACTGTGGCTTTAATGATTTCATTCTCTGACTCAAAGCATTAGGCAAAACCAAGCAATTCTTTTTTGGCTAGACAATGGGCTTTATGTTGCCATGTGTCAATCACATTGTTGGTTTATCAAGTTAGGTACATTCTTAGGTAAAACTTAGAAAGTTATCTCAGATTTAATGAGTTAATCAGAAGAGAGTTTAAGAGAAACATCTCACTCTGCAAAAGAAAAAGGCTTATGTGAAAATAAATTGCAATTGCCCAAACCCAGAAACTCTTCCTGAGGGAAGGGGCAGAATAAAGGGAGAATAAAACAGATTTTGCAAAACTGAAGAATCAAATGCAAGTTATATTATTGCACTTCAAGAGCTTAAGTGATAGGAAAGTGGGGAGGGCATTTGACTTGCATGTGCCAACCCAAGTTTGATCCCTAGCATCATCCCATATGGTCCCCCGGGCACCACCAGGAGTTATTCCTTAGTGCAGATCCAGGAGCAACCCTTGAGCACTGCGGGTATGACTCAAAAAAGAAAATAGACAGACAGACAGACAGACAGATAGATAGATGAATTTATTTATTTATTTATTTATTTATTTATGAATGAATGAATGAATGAATTTACAAAGAGTATAGGAGTAAAGCACTTGCCTGGCGTGTAGCCTATTGGGTCCCCAATTCCACTTGCGGTTCCCTGAACATGGCCAGGGGTCACTCCTGAGCACTGAGTCAGAAATAGCCCCTGAGCACTCTGGGTATGTCCCGAGCCATCCCATGTCCACCCAAAATGAAAAAAAAGATAAAGAATAAGATGTCCATATTGTCCTGAAGAAATACCTAGATAGCAGCGTTGCTCAAGATATTTTGCTGAACACAGAGATGGTACAGGAGTTAAGCCTCTTGCCTTGCATGTGACAAGGCACAAGTTTCCCCAAACTTACAAAATCTGGTTTATTCTCCCTTTATTCCAGGTTTGATTCTCAGCACCTCATATTATTCCCCACACACTGCCAGGAGTGATCCCTGCTCACATAGTCACCCCCACTTTACAAATGGGAACTTTGCCATGCCTCGCCATTGGTGGTGACACATGTATTTTGGGGGCCAGAAAGCTCCACTGCCCTGGACAATATAAAGCACCTCTGCAAATGGACACATTCCTTCCCTTTAAAGTTTCCTTTTCGGACAGGTATAGAATGACTGCATTCATTAATACGACATAAATAGATACCAGTGTTTTACTAAATGTGGGAAATGGTAATGGCAGATTAAAACTCACCATTGAATATACACAAAGAGACTTCAGTGATAAACTCTAAATATCTGCAGGGCTAGCCACAATGTGTAAAATAAGAGGGAGAGAGATGCAGAGACAGAGAAAGAGAGGAAACTGGGGTACCTGCTATTAAGGCAGCATGGGGGTGGGCGGGAGGGGTGGGGTACATTGGTGGTGGAAATGGGGCACTGGTGGAGGGACGGGTGCTGGTATACTGTATTACCAAGAACCAATTATGAACACCTTTGTAATTGTATGTTTCACGGTGGTATAATAAAAAAATTTTTAAAAAATAAAGTTTCCTTTTCATGTATATCCTGAAAACTCAGTGCCCTTTTATTCTAACTCCACATAGAGAAATGCCTGGTGAATTATAGTGTAGCTGAGTATATCTCAGTGGCCATTCCATCATTTACTTTTTACTATATTTCCAAGTCTACAGTCTGCTATTTTAACTAGATTGCAGTGATGGGTAGAGGTAAGTTAGTGAGATATTCTGGTTTCTTGAGACTCTGTGAGAAATATACCACCAGCCTCACAGTCTCAGATCATGCTAGCACAATGCCTTCTGCAGACAGTTGCTTTTCTTTATAAAACTGATCTTTGTTAACTTCAGTGCTAGAAGGGGGGTATAGCCAAAACTTTATCCTCTACTTTTGAGGCTTACTATAGGGCTTTTATACTTTTTACTAAGGTCCATTTGAAGACAATTATGTATACATAATTGAGCATCCCTTCATACCTCCTGTGGATTATAAATATAACATCAGTTAGATTTTCTCTGGTAACTTTATCCAGAGATGAGGTAGATGAGGAGGGGGAGGGAAAGACACAGGCCAGAGATGAAAGCAGAGATAGGGCCTTGGTACACAAGGATAGATAAGGAAGTGGCTTCTCTAAAGGCACAGACCACAAGAACCAGGGAACTTTTCAACTCACCAGTGGTTTCCTGTGCTAGAAGACAGTCTAGCCTGCTCCACACAGCTGCTCACCATGGGTATGAGAGCAGAATGAGCCGGTGGTTATTCCCTTTGTAGACTATGAGTAACTCCTGTCCTGCTGTGGAAAACCCTAGCCCTGTTTGGAAGAATCCTCACCCAGCACTCAGCGGGATAGTCTCTTGCCTGCTTCTCACCTGGGGCGAGGTTTTCTTGTTGTCTACTCGAATAAATGTTCTTTATCTTGCTTTGCTCTTGATTCTTGTTCTCATTTGTTGAGTAAGGAACAGACCACAAAACCTAGCAGCTCTCCTACCCTGGTTATAAAGATATTATCTGAATAGCAAGAAAGGTTCAAAAATGGCAGTTTTGTATGTGCCTTTCAGCAAGGAGTCACCTAGAGGGACCAGGAGCTAAGGACAGGAAAGAGAGAAGATGCCGGCTATAAAATCCATGTATATATCAGGAGGATTTATCAGGAGCATTTATCATAAGAATCATGCTGGGTTCCACTTTCAAACTCACTAATCTCTATGGTTTTTTTTTTCTCCACCAAGACCCACTTCAGAAAAACGGCACTCTAGGACCTCCTGGAATTATACAAGATTTCACAACAGCAGAAAAATAACTTCAACTAATAACCAGTATCCTAAGTTTATATCACACCCGGCAATGCTCCAGGGTTACTCCTGGCTCTGCACTCAAAATTACTCCTGTCTCTGCACTCAGGAATTACTCGTAGCGGTGATCCGGGGACCATATGGGATGCTGGGGATCGAACCTGGGTTGGCAACATGGAAGGCAAACACCCTCCCGCTAGACTATCACTCCAGCCCCAGTTTAGATCAATTTCTTTGGATAGTTATTTCTCTTCAGAGATTCTTACTCTCACAGTTTATGGCTTATGAGAAAAAATGTACTATAATGACAAATAACTATGCAAAAAGGTTGATCAATTTTGGAAAAACAGTAGATAAGTGTGCTAAATTAAGGTGTATTTAATGTGTAAAAGTATCAGTTGCATTCCTGGTACTGATTTTTAAAAAAAATGGATATTTGGTAAAAAGAGTTTAATAGACCGGAACACATGTTTCTACATATGGAGGCACAGCTTTCTCTCTAGCATTCATCAGGTGTAGACACTCACAAATATATCGGTTGGGAGTATGGAGCCTATAGAAGCTCTGGACTGTGAAAACTTGAGGAGCTTTGTCCAAGCCCATCTGAAATGAGTGAGATAATAGATTACAAATGACTGCATGGGTTGATGTGGAAACAATATGTCGGATTAATATTTGGATTACCATGAAAAACATTTGTTTTCAGGAACTTAAGTCATTAGATCACAATTAAAGTTACAAGATAATAAAAATCTATTACTTGTGGGAAAAGGGTGAATGACTTTACTACCTTAAGTCAATTTGGGGGTAGCAATATGGGGGTGGGGGCGGAATTTGGGGGTAGGGGAGTAGAGGTTGGTGCAGGGAACAGATGAGAATTATGGCCAAGGAAGAGAAGGAAGAAATGAGCTATATAAAATTCAAAAGTAATGCTGTATACTCTTCTTTTAATTATGAGGCAAGTCATTTGATACTATTTTATATTTTAAATTACTTCAAAGAAGGCTTGAAGGCCCATAGAGATGGTGCAGAGACTAAGACACTTGTCTTGCATGCTGCCAACCTTGGTTCTATCCCAGTACTACAGATGGTCTCCTGAGGACCACCAGGGCTCACTCCTGAGCACAAAGCCAGACTAGCCCCTGAGCACTGCTGGGCATGGTCAAAAAACAAAGGCACTAGATTGTTTTGCTCTTTAAGTGGTGGAGATGGGTTAGAGGGAATCAGAAATATTAATTTAAATTCTTAAATGTTGAATATACAACTTTTTCCTGAACCACTAAACATGTTTTGCTTTAAAAAATAAAATAATCTGGGGGTAGAGTGATAATACAGCAGGTAGGTTGCTTGCCTTGCATTTGGCTCACCAGGCTGGATCCCCACCACCCACTAAGGTCTCCCAAGCCAGGACAGGACTGATTCCTGAACACAGAGCCAGGAGTAAACCCTGAGCACAGCTGGTTATGGCTCCCAAACAAAATAACAAATAATAAAAACAACAATAACCAGAGATTATTATTCAGAAAAAAGACTATTTTTTAAGTATTTTATTATACCACTGTGAGATATACAATTACAAAGATATACAATTAAAAAGTTCATATTTGGGATTTTTTTTAAATAAATAGATTTTTTATTTTATTTTATTATTATTATTTTTCTTTTTGCTTTTTTGGGTCACACCCGGCAATGCTCAGGGGTTTCTCCTGGCTCTGCACTCAGGCGGTGCTCGAACTCAGGTGGAGCACCCTGGCGGTGCTTCGAGGGACCATATGGGATGCCGGGATCGAACCCAGGCTGGCATGGGCCGGCCACGTGCAAGGCAAATGCCCTACCCACTGGGCTATCGCTCCGGCCCCAAGAAAGACTATTAAGGGTCGAAGTTTCTGGCATGTCCTCAAGGTGTATCATTTGATTTGATAAAAGTGGCCATTTTATTTTATAACTCAAGCAATGATTTGAAGAGTGGATGACAAGAAAATTAATCACTGCCTCATGCCTATTTTAGATTTTAAATTATCCTCTATAAATTATAGGTAAGAGAAATTATTAGTATGGTTTAGACCGCACAGGCAATTTTACTTGCACAGAATTTATTTTTTTTATGTGTGACAGTTGAAAATAATTTTACACACAAGTAAATTGGGAAGTATATTAAATAAAACTTAAAAGCTTTAGTTCCCAGCTCTGTAACTGCCAAGTCACAGAGACCTTCCTCTGGACCTTGGTCTTGGCCAAAGGGAAATGAGTCGGTTGCTAACAGCATCTCAAATAACCCTTATGACCTTGCTACTGGCTGTCTAAATTGCAACAGCACAACCTAAAAAGAGATTGTGAAATATGTTTAACAAAGTTTTGAAAAGAAAGGTGTAAAAGTTTTTAGACTGGAGTGAAAAAACAACCTAAAATAGGTGAGGTGGAACAGAAATGAACAATTCTCCCTACAAACACATGACAATCTAGAGGATGCGTTTAGTCTCAGTACCAGGATCTGGTGACTAGCTTAGAGTGAACATAAGAAGAGAAAAAGATGCATAGTTCAGGGGGTTGGTACAAGGTGCACTCCAGGCCTGCGGGCTGGATTCCCAACCAGGGTTTGATTCCTGACACCACGTGGTCCTCTGAGCATCGTCAGTGCCACCCTGAGGGATCCACACTGGCCCCGCACCCCAGTACCAGGACCTGAGCAACACCCAATTCTCCGGCTCCGATCTTGAACCACATGCCCACTAGGCCAAGAATAGTTGGTGGGATCCCCAGGCTCCCTGAGAACTACTTGACAGCCCCTGTCCCAAGAAATATAACTAGGAAAAATAACATGGAGAAAAACGAAATGGAGAATGAAGACAAAGTTCAGCTTTGTAAGAATAACTAAGGATAGTAGTGCAGTATCATGTACAGAGCATAATGGCGGAAGGAGGTTAGCGTAGCTGGGAACAATCAAAATGCTTAATCCCATGTGTTTCATCTCAATAATAATAGTATAAAATGTTACTTTACCGCTTATTCTTACTACTTAAAAATCACAAATAGGAATAAAAACTTACCGGCAGCATTGGCGATTCTCTTTGCTCACAGATCCCTGTGATGTTTCAACATCCCACGTTCCATCTGCCCGAGGTTGCAGAGAAGTCACTGGTGCGGGATATTTTAACAGGGCACCATATTTCCTAGCTCCAGCAGCCAGGGCCATGGTTAGAGAATAAGGGTCAATATGGCCATCTCCAGGATTATACAGACCAGCTAAAACCTAAATTGATCATTAAAGAGTCAATATTGCCACCAACACACAATTACTAGGCATAGCTATATTCTGCCAACAATTATTTTTTTAATTGTACTTTAAATATGCTTCAGGGCATCAGATTGAACTCCCTTTTGATTTTCCCTGGATCAAAGCTCAAATGGAGTCAGGACGAGCAGATGGAGTCCTGTCTATGAGGTATATGGAGAGTTCATGTACAATAAGCTACTTGATGGGAACGTGTGGCTGTCTCCAGTTTCCACTGTCCCCTCCTCCCACAGCAGTGTAGACCAAATCTTTATTTAAACACAGCCACCAAGAACAAAGAATCTCTCATCCGCTGGGCAGCTATTCATTTCAGCTGGTAACTCAGAATTATTATTGAGTTCAGATCAATAAAAAGCAAACAAAATGGTCACAAGGCACCATTCATGTAACATTTGCTCCATTCTGGAGCACATGACTTAAGAGTCACAATTCAAATCCTGGACTATCTAAAGGAAAGAGAAACAATCTATCTTATGTATGCATCACTTGATTTCATGACATTAGAGTAAAATCTAACTGGTTTTGTTTCTCCACAACCAGCAGTGCCCAGGAGCCATGTCTGACCTCCTTGCTGCAGGGGGCATGGGTTTTCTTCTGGAGGTGACTGGAGAACCATGAAGTGCCATGAACCAAAACCAGGGTGCCCACATGCTAAGCATGAACACTAGCCCTTTAGGCTATTAGCCAATCCCTCAAATCTCATATTAACCTCTAAATGATTCATAATCAATTGTCGAAAACCACTATTTTACACATACATATACTATTAGGGAAATAAATGTTTGATTCAATCATTTACGATAGGGGCCAGGTAGATAGTCCAGTGTAGGGCACCTGCCCTGCACCATGCAGCCAAGATGCCAGAATGCCAGGTTCAGTGCCCAGCACCAGGAGTAATCCTGAAGTGCAGAGCCAGGAGTAACCCCTGAACACCATCCGGTATGTCCCAAAAATAAAAAAAAATAACAAAAGCAAAAGTTCACAACAAATTCCTTAACATTTACTTTGTGCTAGGGCTTCAGGCTAGGTTCTATTTAGGGAAATAAATATGAAAGTGGGATAACTTCCAAATGAGTTTTCTGAGAATGAACAGTGAAATTAGTAGAGTCATTTATTAGCCATTCAAAAAAACTCCATTGAGCACCAAATATGAGCAGAAGCTTGTGCCTTTTATTTTCTTCATCTGATATATTACAGATATTAAACCAATCCTGAATGCCAGGGATAAACTTCACTTAGTCATTCCGCATGTGAATATCCATTTTATTACTGATAGTATTTTGTGAAGAATTTTTTGCACTATGTAAAAAGAATAATTGTCATTATGTTGTGATGCCTTTGAGCTGGGAACGTTCACTTCAAATTTCGGCATTGTTTGAGAAGGAGTTGCATTTTGGAACAAATGCAAAGGTTTGGGACAAACCTCCCCAGCATTGCTTGGCCTAAAGTGCTGGGTCCTGGTGACTGGTGACTGGTGACTGATACTTGGGGCCAACAGACTTATACCCAACAGTGCTGGAGAGGGGTAAACACCGTGTGGGGGATGAACTCTGGGGCCGGAGAAAGCAAGTTATATGCTCCAGTCCTCCTGAGTATCTCCCCAGCCCTGTGGAAAAATTCACATCATTCTTTGTAAGTCTGTTAGAATACACCCATGAAGCTGCCTAGACCCAGATTTCCATGTTTTTGAGGGGCTTAGAGAAAAATACGTTTGCTATTAGCAGATTTTCATGACTATAGATTTCCAAATGACACATTCATGTTTTATATTGGATCTGTGCTCACTGCAGTAATCATTTATCTGTTGGATTTCATACCTTGCCCCTGAGCCCAAGAACTCTCTTCCCACATATTCCCACTGTGTGATGCCTTGAAGAGAACTGGATTTGACAACTTTCAGGACAGCACACTATGATTGATAAACAGATACAGCATATCCTTACTAGCAGAGGGCTAGAATTTCAACTGAGACAATGAATTGTACTCATCTTCCCTCACACAAAACTATCATTGAATTAACAGCAACCTTCAAGGACTCAGCAAAACAATCTTAGAACCCAAACTAATCATATAAATCTTCAAGGAACAGAGCTCCTGCCTTAGTCGCCAGGGGGAAACCTAAGTATCCATTTCCCAGTTCCTTCAGGAGTCTCACCTGATACATTTACAATGAGTGTGGCAAGGAGCCAGAGACGGCAGGATCAAATCTGCTTCAGCTCTTTCCTACGAGCTGGGCTTAGTCAGTATCTAAACTAAGCCACACTTTTCCAGTTAGTAATGCTAGATGTCTGATCTTATTCCTATGAATCTTCAATTAAAATGCTGCACTTCAAGGGTTTAACCTAGTGCCTGGTACTAAACGTAAGCTCTAGTCTTAGGTCATATAGTCATTGTCACTATTATCCAAATTGGATTATCAATCCAACAAAAAGCAAAACCAAAAACTTGACTAAAATACCAAGTAGATTCTCTCAGAAATATTTGGATAAAACTGAATGATTATTTGATATAGATCCTAACAGAGAAATACTGTTTTGAGTTGGTGATACTTCTGTAGCAATATAACATAGTATTTCTAAATTTCATTTAGTAAAAAAGATGCCAATAAAAGACTGTCTATACATGTATTTATAATCTCAATTTTTTCTCTATAGTTCTCAAACAGGTTTATGGATATAAAGGCCTAAATCTGGAGGACACAGTAACAGAAAAGTATGAAAATACTTTCTCTTCCTTGAGGCAAGAGAGATAGCACAATAGTTAAGGTGCTTTCCATGCATGTAGATAATCCACATTTGATCTGCGGCACTAAATATGGTCATTGCGTACAGAGCCAGTAGTTAGTCCTGAGCATTTTTAGGAAAAGAAGAGAGAGACACACATAAGGAAAGAGAGAGAGGAGAGAGAGAGCAAAGAGAGGGAGAATGGAAGGAAGGAAGGAAGGAAGGAAGGAAGGAAGGAAGGAAGGAAGGAAGGAAGGAAGGAAGGAGGGAGGGAGGGAGGGAGGGAGGGAGGGAGGGAGGAAGGAAGGAAGGAAGGAAGGAAGCAAGGAAGGAAGGAAGGAAGGGAAAGAAGGGAGGAAAGAAAAGGAGGGCAGGAGGGGGAGGAAGAAATGAAAGAAAGGAAGGAAATTTCCTCAGTTGTTGTGTTGGAAAACTAACGAAATTTTTCATTACCTTTACATAATTTATTTAGCATGACTGATATATAATTACCCTAATTCTAGCATTAATATTTAATGTTATCATTTTGATATATGTACAATTTTTCTATTTCTAATTAACTTTTTAAAATATCCCTTTCATCTTGATTCAAGTCAGCAAATGTGAAAAGATCCTTCAGATAAATACCTTATTCATGTTGAGTAAAGGGAACATCTCTTGGATTTTTTTCAGGTTCAATAATGTACTGTTCAGTTGCATGCCAGTTAGTTCGGGTCATTTGATACTTAAATTCATCCACCCTGACAGGAGTTGTAGCAATTCTGATACTACCTGGTTGATGGAATCCCACCACCTGTGGTAATAAATCCAACAGAAGCCCAAAAACAAATTATTATTTACCACTGAAACACTCCCAGTACAATAAAAGTGCAGGTGTACAAGAGATTTACTATGCAGCTAGAGAAGCAATGATTTTAACACATCTGCATCTTGTTTAAAAAATGTATTTATTTATTAATTGAATCACCATGAGATACACAGTTTCAAAGTTGTTCAGGATTGAGTTTCAGTCATAGGAACACATCTGCATCTGATAAAGACAAATCATTTCAGCAACTCCTCATAAAGTGACTTCTTTGGGTGCTCTCACAAACCCCAGAGATTCTGGGTGGGTCAGAGAAGCAAAGACCCTGTCAGAATGGACTAGTAGTGGACAGGAGGATGTAGACAATAACTATAATAAAACAGGAGAGTGAATGTCAGAGCAAAAGGAAATTATGTGAGGAAACAAGAAAAGCAACCATTTTGGGGCGAGGAGCTACGAAGAATGGGAATGCTGTAGTGTGAGACAGGGCTAGGTGAAATCACCAGCCTTTTGACATCTGCTGCATCCTTCAGACGGCCACGAGTCCAACTGCAGCGTGGGCTACTGAGAGGAGAGATGCTATCCTTGCCCACTTCTTTGATTCCAAACATAGGGAAGGAGGGTTAGGAAAGCCAATGACCACAACAGATTGAGATTCTGGTTATACAATACACATAAATCTTGGAACCAAGAGAGATGTGCCTGGCTGGTGGGAAGGTGGAACAAGTTGAAGCCGGCTTCTCAAAGGGGCTGACCCCGGGAAGAGTGGAGGGTAAATGCGGAAATGGGAAGGAGAGGGAATGTTTTTCAGGTTGGGAACCTGGACATTCCAGACCAGTATGAAAGCAAGAACCGCTAAAGCATAAAGATTAGCCAGAGAAAATGCTGGAAGGGCAAATATCTCTGCTGTTGGAGACCTTTGTCCTTCCTGTAATCCTGTAGTCAGCAATGGGGGTGGAGGGAGAGAATTAGATGGTTTCAGGCAAGGAAAATGGGAAATAGAACACGGCATCTATAGAGTCTACAGTCTTAGCCTATGTGCGGAAACTCCTTTCTCGTCACTTAACTAGGGGAAATGTTTTATTTTTTTTTAAATTTTTTTTATTTTTACAATTACAAAGATATACAATTAAAAAGTTCATATTTGGGTTTTGGTCATACAGTGTAGCAGCACCCATCCCGCCACCAGTGCCCATCTCCCACCACCAACGTCCCCGGTTCCCTCCCCCCCCCCCTAGCCCTCCTCCATGGCAGGTTCTTTATTTCTTTCCATTTCTCTATCTTTCTCTTGGGGGAAATGTTTTAATAAATATAAAAAGAAATAAAAACAAAAGTTGGGGGACTTTAGAGAGGTTCTTTTCAAAGCCATGTGACAACCTAATATGACTTGTGGCCAGTACAATCCACCACAACAATGTTTTGATTTGGGGGCGGTCCTCTTAGGGGCTTCTCCCAGTGGTACTGAGGCTGACGAGCGCCATCCTGACAGGTCAGTGCTGGTGATGTGGTGCTGCTCAGGTTTCTTGGAACCCCACACCCACATCCAGCCATGCTGGAAGCCACCAAGGCTACACTGTAGCCAGTGCGTGGTCATGTGTTACTAGAGCAAACTCAGGGCATTGAGCCTACCAGGGATTTGAGTTACTTCCCCTGCTTCTAGATGTATTAATGTTTTAAAGCATTTTTGAAATATGCTTTCATTCTTCCTTCGTTTAAAAATATCAAGACAAGAGGGACAGTTTCAAGAGCTAGTGTGCACACTCTGCATTGATAAAGGCCCAGGTTCCATCCCAGGAGCAAGCCCTGAGCATGTAACTCTGAGCACACTGGGTGCCTCTGAGCACTCCCAAGTGTGAATCCCCCACATAAAAAAAATAATAACAAAGCCAAAAATTATCAAGAGAAGCAGTTACGGGCTGGAGAGACAGTACAGTGGGTAGGGCACTTGCTTTGCACCCTTCCCACCTAGGTTTGATCCCCGGCATGCCATATGGTCCTCTGAGCCTACTAGGAGTGATTCCTGAGTAAAGAGCCAGGAAATAAGCCCCGAGCTCAGCCAGGCGTGGCCCAAAACAAAAAAAGGAAGGAAGGAAGGAAGGAAGGAAGGAAGGAAGGAAGGAAGGAAGGAAGGAAGGAAGGAAGGAAGGAAGGAAGGAAGGAAGGAAGGAAGGAAGGAAGGAAGGAAGGAAGGAAGGAAGGAAGGAAGGAAGGAAGGAAAGAAAAGAAAGAGAGAGAGATAGAAAGAAAGAAAGAAAGAAAGAAAGAAAGAAAGAAAGAAAGAAAGAAAGAAAGAAAGAAAGAAAGAAAGAAAGAGAGAGAGAGAGAAAGAGAGTGAGAAAGAAAGAAAGAAAGAAAGAAAGAAAGAAAGAAAGAAAGAAAGAAAGAAAGAAAGAAAGAAAGAAAGAAAGAAAGAAAGAAAGAAAGAAAGAAAGAAAGAAAGAGAAAGAGAGAGAGAGAAAGAGAGAAAGAAAGAAAGGAAGGAAGAGAAAGAGAAAGAAAGAGAGAGAAAGAGAGAAAGAAAGAGAAAGAAAGATACACAGAGAAAGAGAGAAAGAAACAGAGAAAGAAAGAAAGAGAGAGAGAAAGAAAGAAACAGAGAAAGAAAGAAAGAAAGAAAGAAAGAAAGAAAGAAAGAAAGAAAGAAAGAAAGAAAGAAAGAAAGAAAGAAAGAAAGAAAGAAAGAAAGAAAGAAAGAAAGAAAGAAAGAAAAAGGAAGGAAGGAAGGAAGGAAAAGAGAGAAAGAAAGAAAGAAAGAAAGAAAGAAAGAAAGAAAGAAAGAAAGAAAGAAAGAAAGAAAGAAAGAAAGAAAGAAAGAAAGAAAGAAAGAAAGAAAGAAAGAAAGAAAGAAAGAAGGAAGGGAAGAAAGGAAGGAAGGAAGGAAGGAAGGAAGGAAGGAAAAGAGAGAGAGATAGAAAGAAAGAAAGAAAGAAAGAAAGAAAGAAAGAAAGAAAGAAAGAAAGAAAGAAAGAAAGAAAGAAAGAAAGAAAGAAAGAGAGAAAGAGAGGAGAAAGAAAGAAAGAAAGAGAGAGAGAGAGAGAAAGAGAAAGAAAGAAAGGAAGGAAGAGAAAGAGAAAGAAAGAGAGAAAAAGAGAGAGAAAGAAAGATACACAGAGAAAGAGAGAAAGAAACAGAAAGAGAGAAAGAAAGAGAGAGAGAAAGAAAGAAACAGAGAAAGAAAGAAAGAAAGAAAGAAAGAAAGAAAGAAAAGAAAGAAAGAAAGAAAGAAAGAAAGAAAGAAAGAAAGAAAGAAAGAAAGAAAGAAAGAAAGAAAGAAAGAAAGAAAGAAAGAAAGAGAGAGAGAGAAAGAGAGAAAGGGAGGGAGGGAGGGAGGTAGCGCATGATACACAAAAAGAATCACGCCAACTATAAAGCAGATCCCGCAGGGTCACACTTGCTCTTCACGCCTCACACTCTACCTTGCACACGTGTTTTTCTTACTTGCCTCTGTGTCTCCTTGTTTGCTCTCTCAGGCCTGGGTTCTGTCTTGAACACATATTTCTCTCCTTTCTCCCCCTCATATCTCTCTAAATAAGTTTCATCCAATAAAGATTACCTTGCTTCGCTAAAAGTAGTGATCTCAAACTCTTATCAGACATTGAACAAGCCAGTGGCATCGCTACACACTGCTATACCTGATGATATTCAAACCCCTTCAGATATCTACATATTTCTGAGGAACTAACCTAAAAGATAATTTGAGAGTAAATGCATTTACCTGTCCCGTCTCTTCTTCCAGTTTCTCATAAAGTTTGATGCTATCATAATGGATTTTCTTCAAGTTTATTCCAGGATGAAAGTAAGTTGTTAAACCTGCCTTAGAAGTGAGAGCAAAGGAAATATTTAGGAAAAAAGACACCAAATTAGCAAAATGCTGATAACTGATTTATAAATTAAGTAATATTCTATAGACAGATCTTTGGGGGAGGAGGTGACACCTCAGCACCATTTTGAGCCATGAGTACCCAGAACAGGAGGCTTAGGGACAAAAATTGTTAGTCCTGTCCAGAACCATGATTACATGAGATCAACCAAGGGACACGTGACTAAGCTCTTGAAGTTACAAGGCAAAGAGCTGTTTGTAGATCAACAGTAGGATGGGTTAGATAAGATCTAAGGCAAGGATATTACTAAAGAGTGTGGGAAGTGGCAAACAATATAGACTCCAGCCAGCTGAGGAGAAGCACCACAGAGAAAGGGAAAGAGTCTGAGTGACCCTGTCCCCCACCATTCTCCTGAACGAAGCTGACCTGACCTTCCCTTGATACAGCAGAGTGCAGGGGTAGAGAGTCAGGTGGTTCATTGAATTGGTCATTTCCAACCTGGTATAATGGGATAGCTGAGGGTGGGGGAGAGCAACAGGTGTAGGGAAGCCCCAGCCAGGCTATGCTTTCTCTTGCCCCTCACCTACTCTCAGACAGAAGCAAGACCCTGGGTCAGTCACACGACACAAGTGCCCTACCTGCTGTACTGTCTCTCTTGCCCTGTCCTCAGACTCTTTTCCCAGGACTTCACAGCTCTGCTCTCAAGTCATATCTCACAAGAAGCCTCCCAAGCTCAGTGGCTTCACCCTTCTTCTCCCCCTCTACCCCACTTTTCTTCCTGGTGTGAGTTACTCCCTAGCATTATTAGGTTGTTTTCTGCCTGCCCCAGAGGGTGGACTCTCTGGGACTCTCTCCGTCACTGTGAATTCCTCCCTCTGCAGACAATGCTAGCTGCACCCACAAGAGAATATCCAGTAGGAGGCGCTGTGGACAAGCTCCAGAAGTCCTTTCCTTAGAGGTCTGGTTTGCAGGAAGTCTGGTTGAAGGGGAGTGAGCAAGCAAGGGTGCTGGTAGCTTTGAGGACCCCCTTTCTAGCCAAAAAGAGTGTGAGCTGAGGAAGAATTGTAGAAACAAGACACCTGTGAACCTGCAAAGTTACTGAAATACATGCAGGTCAAGCAAGCTGCTTCCAGATGTGGGTTGAGAGAGCTGCAAGAAGACAATGGATTGATTTGGTGCCATTTTTCAGGAAGTCTATTCAATCTGTGACCAAAGGGACTCTGGGGCCCACTGGGCTGCAATCTTGGCCATATTCTTCCCCCAAACTCAGTATGAGACAAACAACCCTATTAGTGCCCCATCTTTACCTTTAACAGTTTCTTTGGAAAAATCCTAAAATAGTATCCCTTCTTGTCCAACAGAAGAAAGCGAATAACAGTAAGCAGTGGTCAGCATCACTCTAAATGAATAGTGCACCAGCAATCATAAACGTTCCCTCTCTCAGACTTAGCTTACTTCAAAAGTAATTGGTTTGGCAGGATGAAAACAGTGTCAATCACCTCATTTACCTGAGCAGCTTCCATTTAAGCCCAATTATGTATAACGCACCAGAATAATTATGTGTCGTTAAATATGAGTGAGATTGACTTGGAAATCTGTTTCATTTAACACCACATGAAAGCAGTCTCACACATTCTCAGCCGTCAGGAAGCCAGGCTGATGTCTCAACACAGTTAAAATCATAAATAAATTCCTGAGAAAGACCACTCAACCCCGATGAGGGGAAAAGAGGTTAACGATCTCAGGATGGATGTGGGGTCAACCAGCATTTCTTCTTCAATGCAAAACCTAATGATTGTTAACACTTTGGAGTGTATAATAACTTTACACAATTTAGGTCCATCTTCATCACAATCCAAACGGTATGCACTGTTTATATTCCCATTGTTCACATCAGGAACTAGAAACCCTCAGAAGCCACCTGGTAGACAATAGCAGAATTGGGTTGAAATCCATTAGCCATATAGACAAGATACTGACATCACTCAGGTTGCGGCCTGGAAGAACATAAGCCAACCTGGAATGACACATTCCAAAATCACTGGAAAGAAATTCTAAGGAGCTCACTTGTTCCATTTCTTTATGTGAACTCATGTGGCCTTTGTCTTTCTCCTATTCATTGATTTAATGAAGTAATGAAACAAAAATAAACCTTTAGACTCCAAGATTAAATTACTGGTCTCAAAAGAAACGGGAGGGGCCAGAGCAATTGTACAATGGAGAAGGCATTTGCCTTGCATGCAGCTCACTGGGTTCAAGTCCCAACATCCCAGATGATCCCCCTGTGCACCGCCAGGAGTAATTCCTTAGTGTAGAGCCAGGAGTAACCCTTGACAATTGCTGGGTGTGACCCCCAAAAGAAGCAATGAAGAAAATGAATAAAAAGGAGGAGAGAGATGGGGTATTTGTATAAATGAAGTGATGGATTCAATCGCATAGTAACAGAATCTGACTTTCAGCGATGCTCATTTAGTAGATATGTTGTTTGTTTATAGCGATGCCCACTTGAAACCTATGTAATGTTATAAACCATGCTCCAGTGACAACTGAAATTAAAAATGAATGTAAACATGCAAGAAGGGCTTGCAGCAGTGCAGTGCAGAGCCAGGGAACTGATCGCACAGGGACAGTGCGGTTAGTGTGAGGACGGAAGCAGGTGCTGTCCTTACTGCATGCCAGGTGGAGCCTGCGGTGAGCTCCGGACTTCTCCAGGAGTACCACATCTCTCATGCCTGCCTTGGCCAGGTGATATGCCAAACTGACGCCAACGCAGCCGCCTCCAATGATCACAGTCTCGGCATGGTCCTTCCATCTGGTGTCTGTGGGTAACTGTGTTTTCTCCTCCCTGGAAGACAATTTTTTAAAAAATGATAGCTCTTACTGGATTGTGGTAACTATCATTTTTGTTTCCCTAAATAATGCGCTTTTCCTCCTGACTTAGTCCTCTACAACAGAGACAGGGGAATCTAGCCCAAGGGAATCCGTGGTCCGGCTGTAGGACAGAGCAGGACAGATGCTCTATTTCTCGCTGACTGCCCACAGCCCACCTGCTTGTGTTGTACGGCCCAGGAGTGATGTTGTAACTATCCAGAAACCTCTTGTCAGAAATAAAGCTCCCCACCCTGCTTTAGAACTTAACATGAGTACTCGTGCTGATTTAATCATTTGGGGTATCTGAACTTTTATTTCCACCACCTGGTGGGGGCTTATGGGGAGGATGCATTTGGGTCACATTCCATATATAGTCCTGGTCCATTGTGGCCAGCTAACAAATTTAAAGAACTGAACAAGTGACCTATTCCCCATTTCTTCCTCCTTTCCTTTCCCTCCCCCTCCCCTCTTCCTTTCCTTCTTCCTTCCTTCCCCTCCCTATCACCCATTCTTTTTTCCTCTCTACCTCCCTCAATTCAATTTTCTGGCATCCCATATGGCTCACTGAGCCCTACCAGGAGTGATCCCTGAGTGCAGAGCCAGGAGTAAACCCTGAGCACAACTGGGTATGGCCAAAATATAAAACCTCACAATAAAGAAATAAAAGAAAAGTACCAGATAGAAAATTCCCCAGAAATGATTAATAATATTAACTATACCATCTGATGATTGAACATTTCGAAGAAGATAAAAATATTTATCTGATAAAAGTAACATTACTGAATACTTGATATCTAAATTCTAATCTGCCCTCAAGATTAAATGAGGCTAGAAAATGTGTTTTGGGGGCACACCTGGTTGTGCTCAGGGCTTATTCCTAGCTTTGCCCTCATGAATCACTTCTGGCAAACTTGGGTGACCATATGGTTTCTAGGGATTGAACCTGGGTCAGCTGAATGCAAAGCAAGCCACTGCTCTGCTATACTGTAGTTCCAGCCCATGAGAATTACATTTCTTTATTGAAATAAATGAAAGGAAAATTGAAATGACATCTACAATTAACTCTCAATTTTTTTCAGAATATATATAGAATATACGTAGGTGTGTACAAAGAGACATATACATAGTTTATGTATGTATGTATGTATGTATGTATATGAGCTAGAAATACAGAGATATTTCAACTGTTATATTTAAATGATTTTTATTTCATAATAGATGTACATATATGCATCACGATCACGATCTTCCCGTTGATCATCTATTTGCTAGAGCAGGCACCAGTAATATCTCCATATGTCCTGTCTCATATATGCATATGTCTCATATATGCATATGAAAACATATATGCATATGAATGTATATATACACATATGCATATGAATCATATAGTATATGAATTCATGATATTATATCAATAATAAATATATTATATCACTCCACACATGGGTGAACCTCTGGGTTTCACCCCTTAAATAGCTAAAATACAGCTACCAAAATTGGGAGATCTGACATCAGTCAAATACTATCACCTAACCTATAACCCATAAATAAATTGTATCAATTGCCCTAGTAATATACCTTCTAGCCAATTTTTTAACAAGGGATCAAATTCAGGATTCTCTCTGACTCCTTTTCATTTGGAACAGTCTTTCTAACTTTTTATGTTTTTGTGACTTGGATATTTTTAAGAGTACTGACCAGCTTATTTATGGAATACATAGCAGGTTATTCATTCAGATTGTACATTCGGGGAAGGGGGCAAGAACACTATTAACATAATGTTGTCTCCTTCCCAGTACATAGTATACTATCATATACTAGAAACTAGAAATGGTTTTGGTTTTGTTTTGATTTAGTGTTTGGTTTTCAGTCCACATCTGGTGATCCTCAAGGGTTACTCATGGCTCTACACTCAGGAATCGTTCCTGGCTAGGCTTGAGGAACCGTATGAGGATAAAACCTGTATGATCAAACCTGAAGAGCAAACCTGGGTTGGCCACATGCAAGGCACATGCCCTACCCAACTTTACTATTGCTCGGCCCTCATTTGGAAATGTTTTGTCTGATGACTCAATTGAGGTGGACCTGTCATATATATAAATAAAGCTACTAGTTTCTTCTTTGTACATGAACGAGCCATGGAGGTTGCTCTAAGATCATGAAAAATTTCTGATTCTTATCAAATTTTGACTGAGTTGTTTTGACTCAGTCAAAATTTGACTGAGATGTTTTGCCATCTATTTGTTATTTGCAAATTCCATTATTTCTTCTATATTTATCAAAAGGAAGATCTAAGGAAGATCTGTCGTTTCTCCTGCTTACTTTCTTGCTCCATTGGTTGGTTTGTTGCTTATATTAATATGAATTTCTAGATATTTATTATGTTAAGTGGATCACTACTTATTTTAATACCAGGTTACCCCAGACTGGACCAACAAGTCTTTCTTTCTTCTTTTGTTTTGGTGGGTGCAGGAGTCACATGTGGCAATGTTCAGGGCTTACTTCTGGCTCTGTATTCAAGAATTACTCCTATC
Source organism: Cryptotis parvus (assembly GCA_021461705.1). Lineage (NCBI taxonomy): Eukaryota > Metazoa > Chordata > Mammalia > Eulipotyphla > Soricidae > Cryptotis > Cryptotis parvus. The sequence continues at coordinate 105,802 of JAJIBD010001423.1, read as the reverse complement.
TGTGCTCAGGAGACCAAATGGGATGCTGGGGATCGAACCCGGTCAGAATGTGCAAGGCAAGCACCCTCCCTGCTAAACTATCACTTCATCCCCGCAAACCATTCTTTAAATTGACTTTAAGTCCTCTTGAAACGGTTGCATGAATATATATGGCAGTGATTTTATTTAATTAATTTTGAATTGCCTTTTATCATCTCCTTATGTGTTACATTAAAAAGTGTACATATGACCAATCATTTGATTTTTAAATCCAAGTTTAAATGGCTGGTGAGCTGCTGTGTATTATAAATGATAACAATAATTTTAAAGGGGTGTGTGTGTGTTCAAAAGAAGTAAATCAGATTTCTTTTATAATAGGCAGGTGAAACTAAAACAATAAAGGGCTCAAAGATTAGAAAATCTTGCTTTGAGATCCAAGCTCAACTGGACAGCTGTTTTAGAGTACTCAGTCTCAAAATGTCCTTATGTGCACAATGAGACTGTGACAGTTCCATTTGGTAATGTATCTAGTTCAAAAACTAATTCAAGAGTACTGAAAATGATGATACCGCAATTAAAAATTAATTAAAAAACTAGCAATATATAACAAAGCATTATTAGTTGTATAGTACTACTTTTGTTCAGCATAGTATAGACTAGAAACTGTGTTTTTTTAATTAACTGAGGAAATTGCTATGCTAAATTCTATCTAGAAGTTGTTAGGAATGGTCATAAATGTAATCAGATGAATCAAGAGTCATACCAAAAAAATCAAAATCACCCACCATCTCTATTATGAAAATTTCAATGAAAAATTGAATACATTCAATTATGTATTATATATTATATGAAATTATTATATTAAAATTGAATATATTCAGTTTTCACCTGGAAAATTTCCCATCAATGGAAATCGAAAATTGTATCCTTGCCAAAATTGTATTCCAAAATGAAACAACTTGATAGTTCAAAATTCTGGGCAGACAGAGAACAACTAAGAGAAGCAAAAACATTTGGACTTTGCCTTGTCTTGTATAGAAGCACACATTGATTAACAAATCTGCAAAATATTTTTGATAGTCCTGAATTTTGCATTTAATTTGTTCAATCAGAACAACTTGTCAAATTTCTATTTTATTTTTCACTGGATCAGAGAGTAATTATTATACACAACCCTTTATGTGTTATTATAAATATTTCTGTGCTGTTTTCCAGTTTACAAGGCACTTCACAAGGGGAAATAACGCATGAGTGGGAGGTCACACTGTGTAACTGATGGAGTGGGGACCAAGACTTGAGGCTGTTGTATTATTTTTAGCCTTTGGGTCAAGCTGAGCATATAACAGACACCCAGTAAATGATGTGAGCATATCACAGACACCCACAAAGAGTGGCTGGGTGGAACCCCAAAGCAGAACTTCTGGTTTCAGAATCTCTGTTCATTGACTAGAATCAATGTTCTAGTTACAGAATTAACTAGAGATTCTAGTTACAGAATCTCTGTTCATTGCAACCTAAAACAAGGAATAAACCACTTCACCTAGAGGCACCAGGTACAGGAGAGACAGACACTCAGGTGGGGGACTTGCAGACTGTCCATTTAGCAGGTAATCTGTTGTTCTATTTCAACCGCTCAATATCTCTACCCCAACAGTTGCACTTAAAGGGAGAAAAAAAAAAAAAGCGTTGTACCAAGTCTACAAGCTCCCGTATATATCCGTATATATGTGCACAAGAATTTTCAGGTGCTGCTTGTTTTGTTGTTTTTAACTTTAATGGACGGCTGGAAAACAATCTAAGCAAATGTTAATCAACTGACTGATGATGATACTGACAAGACAGAAGCCCGCCATGCAGCCATTATTAAGAACTAGGTAAATTAAGACGTTCTGATAGGTCTAGTCTCCAAGTAGGGCGAAGGGGCACAAGTGCACCTTCTCGGGGTTGAGAGCAGCTCAGCTAACACCTGTGGACCAGGGAAGGGCTGGAGTCGGGAGTACTTTGCACTGAAGACCTTCTACTACTGTTTCCCTTGGAACTGCGCTCAGAAAAAGCAAACAGACCTTTCCAGCGACCCCAAACGTCCGTTTCTGGAGGGCGAAGACCCCCCCACCCCACCCCCCACACACACACCCGCCCAACCCCAGGTCTCAGAGACCCTCTGCCAGACCCCACTTACCCTTGGCGGCTGGAGAAGGGAGCGGGCGGCCGGGACAGTGGCGAGGGCGGAGGCCCCGCAGCCACCGTGCGCTCGGGCGGAGCATGGTGAAGCCGAGGCCTTGGGCTCTGGCACCTGCCACCGACAGAGCGACAGTCCGGGGCTAAGGGTGCGTCTGGGCGGCGGCGGGACCCTCCCCCGGACGAGGGGCGGGTCCGACAGCAGCGTAATTCCCGCGCCTGGGCGCACGCACAGCCGCTGGGAGATGGCACAGGCCGAGGCTCCCAGGCCAAGAAGGTGAGTAAGTGCCCGGGAGTCCCCTTGGGGCTCGGAGTTCGGGCCCCACACAAGCCAAGTCCAGCTCAGCAGCTTGAACCAGGCTTGAGTGCCTCGATTTACCCGATGGAGGTTTACAGGACTGCAGGATCACGTCGAAGCCCTCTTCCAGCGAAGGTTCGATAACCACGTCGGTAACTCGCTTGCTAACACTGGACAGCGTGCTTTGTGCAAATGCTCTCAGCCACACAGTCACCCCATTAGACAGGGGAGGAAACCGAGGCTCAGGGAGTCCGAGGATGAGCTTCAATTCTGTTAGCTAGTCCAAGCCGGAGCAGGGATTTGCAAAGCAGCCTTCAGGGGGGCGCTCAGGGTTGCTACCCTCAGTCAATCCTCAACTCACGAGCTCATTAGAGCCCCCAGCTCCATCCCTTCACCTTTGGGGAAGGGCTGAGTGAAGCCTGATCCAGGAAGCCCATGGCTGACCTGAAAGTAGCCCTTCGCTCGGCTTCAGCTTCCATGGAGGTGCAGGGGACCAGCTTCTACCTTTTCCCGGCATCTGCTTCATCTCCAGGCCTGTACCTAGTCTCCAAGTCTCCAGAGGTCAGCTTTGTCCTCCTAGTTCCAAGCCGGCTGTGCATGGTGGAGAGAGGGGGAGACTTCAAAATTAGGAAGGACATAGACTTGGCATAGTCCCGGTTTCTTTGGCGGAGGTCACAGTCTCAGGTGTCTGGTGGAGCTCAAGCCAGCGGCTACTTCAGAAAGTTACATTTCTCGTTGTCAGCCCTAAACGTGATCTTCAGGGTGCCCTCCCCCACCCTGCCCTTCTAGCCCGGGGCAGAGGGTCTCCTGAACTTTGCTTTCTCACCTGTTGCCCAAGCCCTCCCTTTCCTTTTCTAAAGTCTCCTGTTGCATACCCTCGTCTACTCTCTGGCGGGGTTGCAGGGTTGGACAAATAGCCAGCCTGGTGAAACAGGGGAACAGGAGGTCTTACCAAAAGTGGAATTTACCACAAACGTATGGGAGTCGGAGGTTAGGTAAGACAGAGAAGGGAACATGTGCGAATAAATGTCAAAAGGGCTAATGAAAACCTAGAACTGAGCATTAAATACAGGCAAAACAATGCATATGATGGCCTCTAAGTGTATGTGTTGCAATCCATAATATGTAAAAAGAAGGAAAACCAGAGAGAGGGAGAGAGAAAAGAGATAAAGAACCCGCCATGGAGGCAGGCAATGGGAGGGGGAGGGAACGGGGACATTGGTGGCGGGAAATGGGCACTGGTGGAGGGCAGGGTGCTGGAACACTATGTGACCGAAACCTACAAACATGAACAATGTTATAATTGTATATCTCACTGTGGTATAATAAAATATTAATAATAAAAAATATAGCCAGCCTTGGGCACCACACTCCGTGAGAGCTCTGGCTACACTAATCCAGGTCCAGCCCAAGGTCTCCAGGTGCACTGACTGAGCAGAAATCCCACCTGTCTTTTGCCAGCCCCTGCACAGTAGGTAGAGACAGTTGAGTGAATATTTGTTAAGATGGAGCTCCTCACTACTCCTATAAATCTTTCTCCCTGTCCTTCCACCACCCTCATCCTTGATCTATGTGGGCTTCGAGTTTCTGTCTGTCCTTGTTTTGATTTTTGTTCAGAAGGCCTGTCGTGTTTCCCTCCTGGGCACCTGTGTGTGCTTCCCACACCAGCAGTTGGTCTGCTCTGTCACCAAGGGTGATGCAGCAAATACAAATACAAGAACTTTTTTTTGCGTTTTTTTTTTTTTTTGGTCACATCTGGCAATGCTCAGGAGTTACTCCTGGGTCTGCACTCAGGAATTACTCCTGGCCATGCTCGGAGGATCATATGGGATGCCGGAGAGCGAACCCAGGTTGGCAGCATGCTAGGCAAATGCCCTACCTGCTGTACTATCACTCCATCCCCCAAACACAAGAACTTTTTGTCATGGTACTTATGCTTTGTTTTCCTAAGTATCATAAAGTCCTGATCACTCTGAGTGATCACTCTGCCCTTGGGGAACTTAAAGTTGAAAGGACAGATGAGGTATAGCCTTATACAATACAGTTTAAAAAATTGTTTTATTTAAAAATTTTATTTTATTGTGTTTTGTTTTGGGGGAATACCTGGTGCAGTTCATCAGTAATGCACAAACTTTGAGTCTACTACTAAGAGTATACCACCCACACGGCAGAACCTGGCAAGCTACCCGTGTCATATTTGATATGCCGAAAATCAGTAACAATTATAGACCTTATTCCCATGACCTAAACAAATGGTTTGAGGCTCTTTATATTCCTGGTTCGAGCTGATGCCCTTGGGCTTGACAGGAAGTACGGAGATGTTACTGGTGCCCACTTGAGCAAATTGATGAACAACTGGAAGACAAGTGATACAAGTGAAGTGATAGACTTGGACTGGATCTCTCAAAGCAACCTACCAGCACCCTAAATTCATAAAGAAGATGGGGGAGGTAATAGAATAAAGAAGATGTGCTAAAATGTTAGGTGCCACTGATATGCTCTAAAATAATGCCCTTGGATCCTGAGAGAGTGCTCCGTGGCTGTCCTAGTTAGATCCTCCAGCAACCCCAGAGTGGACTTCCACCTCCTAGAGCTAAGTTTGGAAACGGGCCACGTGCTTTGGCAATGCTACAAAAGGAGCCAGAGCACAGATTGATCCCGGCTATACCAGAATGTAGGAAGGACAAGAGAGTTGGTGATAGCAGTCATGTAGAATGCACAAAACTCAACATATTTTCAATATATTTTCCTGATTACAAAAGTCTGTTGTGGGCATTGAAGAAAAGGATGGTCATGGATAAAGGAAAAAAAAAAAAAATTGTGCTGAATATTTTTTCTGTGATATTATATTCACTATTACAGTTCATTGAAAAAATGTTTAATATGCTGTTTGCAGCTGGAGAGAGAGAACTCAGCGGGCTGAGCACATGCATGCCGGAGCACTGGGTTCAGTCCCCAGCATCATTTGGTCCTTCTAGTGAGTCACCTCTGGGAGTGACCCCCAGCTCTAAGCTGGGCGTAGGCACCTAGCACCACTGGGTGTGACCCCAAATTAAAAAATAAATGAATGCACAAATAAAACATGCTGTCCCTATTGAGTCCTTACTCCAACTGCTGCTCTTGCAACACCAAGATCATCCAAGGATAAGCATGTCAGGGTGTACCTGCAAGTCAGTGTGATGGTGCGAGAAGCAACCGTTGGCTTTCTGTTCAGCTCACAGGCAGGTGTCAGAATCTATCCAACTGCTCTTTAACCCCAAAGAGCAGAGGTGGTGGAAGTCCCAAAAGAGATAAGGAGAGATTGTCAGGTACGACAGCAGGCAGTTAGAGAGATATGACATCAGGCTGCTCCTGGCCACAAGGACCAAGTCAGTCTCTGGTGGGATGAAGTTGCCAGCAGCCTGGCTGTGCTCCATTGCAGGTGCTACCGCATGCACTCTCCCTGCCTGACGGAAGCTCTGGTGCGCCTCAGAGCTCCCAGGCAAGTCTCTGGCACCCTGAAAGGGAGAGGAAAGTGGGAACAGAAAAGTGCTGCAAAATTACAGTAGTCCTGGCTGTCTTCTCTTGTTCCAGACCCATCTTTATATGATACTGGTCTAATAATTCACGGTGGCAGCAAGTATGAGCAGTGAACGAAGGGAGGGCACTGAGTCCAAGACTTATTAATTATTTTCCTAATGACAGTTTAGAAAAACTGTCAAACTTTTCAAGATGGACAAGGCTGAGGATATAGCTCAGGGGTGAAGTGCTCGCTCTGATGTGGGAGGCCCAAGGTTGGATCCCTGGCACCCCCTAAAATATTGAAAGATTGGATGAATGTCCAAATAGCAGCTCAGGGGCCAGGAATGTGGCTTGAATGGTACAGCTCATAGCTGGCACATGTGAGAAACTGTGTTTGAACCTTAAAACTCCCTCCACCAGCACCTCTAGGCACACAATTGTTGGATGACAGGCTTAGCTAGCTTGGGAGCTTTGCTGTTTTATCCACTCACATCTTAATCTATTTACATTTTCTTAAGCCAAGGTTCATTCTAATGAGTTCTCTCTTCTATGTAAACACTGATGGAGGGTGTGGCAGTTACAGAAGTCACCTTGACTCTGAATAACTTCTGACTTAGTATTATATATCTACTAAGACTTCTATGTTATCTAGATTGGGCACAGCTCCTTTTTTATACTCACTGCACCCAGAGTGGGACAGTTAGAATTTACCAGGAGACGGCCACCCTGGCTATGTTGAGACTATCTTTAAGATTATAGGAAGGACCATACTAGATTGCCCTCATGCAGGTAAGTGTGACCCTTTCAGTATAGAGATCGAGATACTCAGAATCACCCTGTTGCAGATAATAAATAATAAGGACCTTGTGGGTACCATCAAGATTACATAAAGCCCATGAAATTAAGATTTATTACTTTATACCAGCCCCCTCTCTCCAGTGTTTTACATAAGAGATAATCTTGGAAGAAGGTGTTAGTCCTTGGCGTAATCCTTTGTTTATACCTATAATAGGGGTGTAGCACCACCCTTCTATACTCTTTTACTATCTAGAAGCTGTTTAGGGTTCTTTATTGACAGGACCTTCCCTGTCAACAGTTAGGATTACTTTGGTGTATATAAGGGGACTGACTTGAGGCACTCGCCCCTTTTTGGGTAGGTCTCCTCTTTTGTAGGACTCTCTCAGGTAAGATCCTCTCTCTTTGGTGGGACTCCTCTCTGGTGAGATCCTCTTTGGTGGGAGACTTGGGCTCTTGCGTATGGTCTAAGTTCTGAATAGAGCTAGAATACTTTCATTATATTGGATTGTGGTGGTAAAGCTTTTGTACTATTAAAAGCTTTTTTGGGACTGTGCTGGACTCCTGAGCTTTCATTTGTTCCCCGGGGGCCTCGGAGGTAGAGAACTTCTATCCTGATACTGTTGGGGACCCCAGCGGCTCCCCAACACACAATAATTAAAAAAATTAAATTAATCAAATAACTGATCAAAATGTTTTACCTTTACTTGGTATCATAAAGGTACACCCCAAATATATGTTATGGGCTGTGGGATTGCCCAAAGGGCTGCATCACACACTGGGTATACAGGGAGCCCAGATTTGACTCCTTGTCCAGGGCTTAGGGGAGAAACTGGAAAGACACCCTTTCCCCAAATACATGGAGGAGGTGAGAGGGTGAACTCTGCAGGCCTGTGGAAACCCATTATCCCAAACTAACTGCTCAACTCCAACATCTAATTTAAATTACAAGGTGGGTGAATAGGAAGGGAGCAAACAGAAAAAGGCTAGAGTAGCGGATTTAGAAAGTATGAGTTGTTTTGTTTTTAACTAGCTCTGATCATAGCTGAAGGAACCTCTTACCTTTTTTATAAAATTGGAATATGAACTTCCATGCCCCACACCACAGTGGTTGGGATCATCAATAACACCATGTCCAGGAACATGCTGGAAAATGTGGCTCCTAATTATGAAACACTGTGGTCAGTGATTTTTACACAAAGAAGCTCATTCCCTCACCATTCCACAGCCACTAAATGGACTCTGGTGGCTTCAGCTAGTGCTGACAGTGAGACTACAAAGTAGTGTTTCTCTCTACCTCCAGGGTTTTTCTTGGCCTTCCAGTCACAGAGGAAAAAGGGCCAAGGGGATGGGAGCAGGTTTCTTTGTCTGCAAAAAACCTTTTCCAGAAATTTCAGCAGACTTCCATTTTGGTCTTATCTGGTGGCACAATGTCACATGGAGCAGTAAAAGAGCCTGAGTTGTTTTGTGTTTCAATAGGGATATTTTCTCTCCAAAAGCAGCACATTAGCCATGGAAAGAGTGGAGACCAATTAGGCAGGCAGCTAGCAGAGTCCGACACAAACGTTATTTTGGTTGGAAAACCAAAAAATAACCCGCATGAAATTAGAACTGTCACAAAAATATGGCTCATTAAATGTTATTTGAGGGGGAGAAAATAATCCCCATTATTTGCACAGAACAAGTACCTGTGGGGGCAACGGAGGCAAAGAGGGAGGACAGGCGAGAAAAGCTCTTGTCTTGCATGCTTTGGACCCTCCAGTATGGTTCCATCCTCAGTATAGCGTATGGTCCCCTGAGCACCACCAGGAGTGATCACTGAGCAAAGAACTAGGAGTTACTCCTGGGTACTGTTGGGTGGGTTTCTCACCCACCCACCCCTAGAAAAAAAAAGTACTTACCTGTATTTGTCCAGTATTTATAATATACTCAATCTTTCTGAAAATCTTTACATGGATAATTTGAACAAAACTAGTACTATCTGAGTATGGTACCTTTCTTAAAATCATAAACTTATGGACTAGAAAGCTGGTACAGCAGGAAAGTGCTTGCCTTGCACAGGGCCTACCTGGGCTTGATCCCCAGCTCATCATAATCATCCCTCTAAGACCATAATAGTGATACCTGAGTGCAGAGTCAGAAATAAGTACTGAACATCACTGAATGTGGTCGCCCAAAAGACTAAGTAAATAAATTATGATGGTTTTTAAATGATAATTTAAAAAATAATAAAATAAGAAACTACTTAGGCAGAAGGCCCATAAATGGTGTTTCTCTCTTCCTTGGGTATTCGGAGCCTCTGGACAGAGGGGAGGTGGTGGTGGGGATAGCGGCTTCCTCCTAAGCCTGGACCTAGCAGAAACTTCCCCTTTATACCATCTCACACCACAGAGACTGGCACACATCCAAAACAGCAAGAACAACCGGTGCTGGCGTGGATGTGGGGAAAAAGGGACTCTGATCCACTGTTGACCACTGCCGACTGGTCCAGCCCTTTTGGAAAACAATATGGGCATTCCTCCGAAAAACTAGACATTGAGCTCCCATTTGATCCAGCAATAGCACTCCTGGGAATATACCCGAGAGACCGAAAAACACATAGCAGAAACAGTATCTGTACTTCTTTATTCATCTCTGTGCTATTCACTATAGCTAGAACCTGGAAACAACCTAAATGCCCAAGAACAGAGGACTGGCTAAAGAAACTGTGGTTCATCTACACTATGGAATACTATGCAGCTGTCAGAAAAGATGAAATTATGAAATTTACCTGCAAATGGATAGACATGGAGACTATCATGCTGAGTGAAATTAGTCAGAAGGAAAAGGACAGCTATAGAATGACTGCATTCATTAATAGGATATAAATAGATACCAGTGTTTTACTAAATGTGGGAAATGGTAATGGCAGATTAAAACTCACCATTGAATATACACAAAGAGACTTAAGTGATAAACTGTAAATATCTGCAGGGCTAGCCACAATGTGTAAAACAAGAGGGAGAGAGATGCAGAGACAGAGAGAGACAGAGAGAACGAGAGGAAACTGGGGTACCTGCTATTGAGGCAGCATGGGGGTGGGTGGGAGGGTGGGGGTACATTGGTGGTGGAAATGGGGCACTGGTGGAGGGATGGGTGCTGGAATACTGTATTACCAAGAACCAATTGTGAACAACTTTGTAATTGTATGTCTCACGGTGGTATAATAAAAAATTTAAAAAAAAAAGAAACTTCCCCTTTAATTTTACATCTTGCCTCGCCAAGCAAAAAGTTCTGCAAGAACAAGGAAAGGAATAGGGGTGGGGTATCAGGGATGGAGAAAGATTAAGGAAGGGTTTGGAGACAGGCTTTGAGACCTCCCCAGCCCGAGTCTTCCCAGCTGCAGTGGGAGAGACTTGCCGGGGCTTCCCATCAAATACCTGCTGCCAACTAGGAGAAGTTTCTCATTGACTGTGAGGGATGCCCAGTGCTGGCTCTAAGTAGATTAGCTCCATTCTCCACTGGTAAAAGAATAAACCCTCTCTAGACTGAGAGCCTCAAGCTACAATTCACAGCCCTGTTTGGCTACCATCTGCCGCTTTCTGTCCTTGAATTCTACTGACCATAATCTGCAGCTTCTATAATTACCTGGTTTGGAATTGTGTGTGGCTGAGAGAGACTTGAATGTCTAAGCAGCTGCCTCTCTGATTCTTTAAATGGCTGCTTTAAATAACAACCGCTTTGAAGTTCACCAGCTTCACACGGAATCCTGAGAGCAGGAGCAAATGTCATGCAGACTTTCACCTTTTCTGCCAGTGAAGACAAAAGTGCTAACAATATTGTAACCATGTTACCTACACTATAATAACATTTTTTAAAAAATAAATTATAACAGCTAGAGAAAGAGTATAGGTGTTTGCCTTGCACCAGACTGGCTCCACTTTTATCCCTGGCTCTACATTTGGGTGCTTTGAGCATTACCAGGAATGAACCCTGAGCACAGAGCCAGGAGTAGGTCTTGAGCACCAGAGAGTGGCCCTCAAACCCCAAATAATTAATTGACTAATTAAAATTGTTTTGTAGGGGCCAGAGCGATAGTCCAGCGAGTAGGGCGTTTGCCTTGCACATGGCCAGCCCTTGCCACCCGGGTTCAATCCCCTGGGCTTGATCCCCAGCTCATCATAATCATCCCCTCTAAGACCATAATAGTGATACCTGAGTGCAGAGTCAGAAATATGGTCCCCCGAGCACTGCCAGGAGTAATTCCTGAGTGCAGAGCCAGGAGAAACTCCTGAGCATTGCCGGGTGTGACCCAAAAAAGCAAAAATAGTAACAATAATAATAATAATAATAAAATAAAAAATAATAAAATAAAATTGTTTTGTAAAAATAAGAGAAATGTGCCCAAAATTAAAGATGTTTCTTCACAATTAAAAAAATTTTCCCCAAAATTTTATTTCACCATTCTAGACATACAATTGAAAGATGCTCATGTAGAGTTTTGGTTCTACAGTGTTCCAACACCCATCCCTCCACCCAAACCCATCTCCCATCACCAATGTCCCCACCTCCCTCCCCTCTCTCACACCTCAACTACTTGGCAGGTTCTGTACGTCCTCTCTCTCCTCTCCATCTCTCCCTCCTGCCAAACTTTCCTGCACATCGTGGAATGCAGTGGATTAAAGGGCATTACTGTTTCCACTATTTTGATGGACCGTGCGGCCGCAAGCAGCCGCGCAACCTGGGCTCAAACTGGCTTTGCTCTGTTAATCTGGTCGTGAGGTAGTATCCCAGCATCTGGACAGCGAAGGTGGTGGCTAGCGGCTGATTCTGGGACCCCCAGAGGTGATGGGCCCACTCCCAAAACCCATCTGTCCTCCCAGGGGCCCCATGGTCAGCTTGACCCGGGAAAGCAGAGTTCCAGCTTCCCCAGCCGCTTGTGAGGCTCTTCATGCTCACAATTAAAATTTTTTAATGCTCAGTTAATGAAAAGAATTAAAATCTTTGTGGATTTCTTTTACTTTATTCTTTTTAGAACTAGTTGTCTTCTCTTGAAATCAAAGGTTCTGCATGAAAATGTAGAAATTATTGTTAAAGGAATTAAAATGTTTACTTGGAAAATTGTTCTTTAATCAATCTGAAACACATTTTCTCATACATTAGATCATTTTAATTACTATTTCCTCAATAGAAGAATGCTGCTGCACAAATCTGATTTTTAATTTAGCCAATATAATTTTTTTAACAGTCTCTTAATACGTTTGTGAGGGAACCACACCTTTGGTTCCCCTAGGCTACTTCTGACTTTATGCTTGAGGAAGTAGGCAATGCCTGGGATTGAACCATCCCTGCCACCTGCAAGCAAGACAAACTACCTTAACACTTGGAGCCTCTCTCCATCCCCTCTCAGTAATTTGAGTCTGCTGAAGAAACTGTCTAGGCTGTGGAATTCTTTAAAGAATCAGACAAACCAGTGGCAGCTACTATGTGCACTGGCCCAGAGGGAGATGTGCATGGCGTAACCCTGGAGACTGTACCATTCAGCTGGTGAAGGCAGATAACTTGTATTCATGATGTGGTAAGAAGTTACTTTATTGGGCCAGAGTCATAGTACAGCGGGTAGGGGGTTTGCCTTGCATGCGGCAGACCCAAGTTTGATCCCCAGCATCCCATATGGCCCTGAGCACTGCTAGGAGTAATTCCTGAGTGCAGAGCCAGGAGTAACCCCCTGAGCATGACTGAGTGTGATCCCCCTTCCAAAAAATAAAGAAATTACTTTATTGTTTATGAAAGTTTGTGAGAGCTATTCAGAGGAGAAAGGAGTTACCAGAATCAGCTCCTGATCTGTAAAACTGAGCAGAGGCACAGCGCTAGCTCATCTTGAATGTAGCTTTCAACTATCAACAAACAGGAAGAAGCAATTAAGTAAAATATAGTATTACCCTTCCCAGGGGCCTCCATTGTTGGTGTGAATTGTCGATTCAGACCTAAGACCAGCTTAAAGACTGTGGTGTGGTGAGAAGGAAGGGAGAGAGAGGGAGAGAGAAAAGAGATAAAGAACCTGCCATGGAGGCAGGCTATGCGAGGGGAGGGAATTGGGGACATTGGTGGTAGGATATGGGCACTGGTGGAGGGCGGGTCCTGGAACACTATGTGACCGAAACCTCCAAACATGAACAACGTTGTAATTGTATATCTCACGGTGGTATAATAAAATGTTTAATTAAAAAAAAAGACTGTGGTGTCCCTGAAGAGTGGATTAAAGGCACATCTGATGGGGTAGTTGCTGGGGTTCCACATGCCCAACTTGAAAAGGGAGGGTTTGTGGATCTCTCCGAATACCCCTTTAGTAAACACAGATGCATAATGGAGAACCTTGTGGTTTATTTTCTGATGAAACAGAAGCAACTCTACAAAACAAAGGTGGCTGCAAGATGGCTTAAGGCCAAAATAATCTTAACCAGAGTGAATTATTTGATGAACAAATGATGTAAAGTTTATAATTTTAATGGGGGGGCAGCCAAGCATGTATATGATGCATATGAGTATCTGTCATTTGAAATGAAAGGTAGTTGCAAAGGCTTTTTTGTAACTATTGTTTTCCAGGCCTGCAATCCAGAGTTGCCACCAGGTGGGACATTAAGAAATACACCAGAGATGCCTACAACCCGGGTGAGGTTCATCGGTGGCTGCTATGGCTTCGAGCCCTACCACATCAGGGCCATCACAGAGGCACTGGCCCCAGAAAGGGGATTTTTGCCACCAGCTTCAGATACACACGGCAGCTGGGGAAATGGTTTGAACATGCACATCAAGCCGTGGGTTCCAGCCAAGCAAGAACTTTTGAACTACTGCTAGTATCTTCCTCTAACCATTAATTGTTACTCTACATATACACATGATAATGAAACTTCAGAAAGTATACAGGTATATAAAAATAAAAGTTCTCCTCCTGACACCTGCTACTCCATTCCGAGGTGAAAACTCGTCTGGAAGTCTCAACTCCTACATCGTATTTTAGTAAATAAAAGCAAGAGTTACCCTTTATGAAAATTGAAGAATTTAAATCACACAATCTTTATCTTTTCTCTGTTCTATAGGATTTTTGTTTTACTTTTGTGACCATACCTTGCAGTGTTCAGAGGTTGCTCCTGGCTCTGCACTCAGGGATGACTCCTGGCAGGCTTGGGGAAACTATGGGGTGCTGGGAATCAAACCCAGGTTGGCCAAGTGCAAGGCAAGGACCTGGCCAGCCGTATAGTTGCTCTGCCTTCTCTGATATGTAGTGACTTATTCCAGTTTTGTTTCTTCTTTTGATCATCTTCCAAACTTTAAAATTCTTACCTAACCACCTATTTCTCAATTCACCCATAAGAAGCACTATCTCTTTTCTGTCTCTTTTCTGTCAAAGAATTGATTTTCTTTGTCTCTCTTTACTCTTTCCACCCCCACCCCCATCTACCTCCTGGCTTCACTGCTTTTACATTATCATGGTTTATTACCATGATGTTCTGCCCTATGTTTATGCTTCATACTTCTAAGTTTTGCCTGCAGATTTATTGCAAAATGTAAAGCTAGTTAATAACATTTATGCTATCATTATAATGGTCACATTAAATAAGCAGAATTTATGAAATACGATCAGAGTGCAAGATTATTTCTTTGTCTCCCTCTGTCCCCTTAGACCTGCTCAGATGGTTAAATTACTCTTATGTCCTATTTTTTTTCTTGGTGGTGGTGTGGGGCTTTGAGCCACACTCAGTGGTGCTCAGGAGTTATTCTCGGCTCTGTGCTCAAGAGTAACCTGTGGGGCCGGAGCGATAGTCTAGTGGATAGGGTGTTTGCCTTGCACGTGGCTGGCCCATGCCGGCCCAGGTTTTATCCCCAGCATCCCATATGGTCCCCCCGAGCACTGCCAGGAGTAATTCCTGAGTGCAGAGCCAGGAGAAACCCCTGAGCATTGCCGGTTGTGACCCCAAAAAAAAAGCAAAAAAAAAAAAAAAAAAAGAGTAACCTCTGTCTAGGCTCAAGGAACCACATGTAATTCCAGGAATCAAACCAGCGTTGGATTCATGCAAGCAAGACACTTACCTCCTGTTCTAACTCTGTGACCCTTCCCATGACTTCTTTAGGAACTTTTAGGTAATAATGCAGGGAGCACTTGAGTTAGCTACTATAGTACAGGAATTTAAAGCATTCAGTTAAGGGGTCAGAGTGATATTATAGAGGTCAAGGCTGTGCTTGACCTCTATAGGGTCAAGAACACAAGGCTTTGCATGTGGCTGACTGGGTCTGATCCCTGGCATCCCATATAGTACCCTAAACCCGCCA
Organism: Cryptotis parvus; assembly: GCA_021461705.1. Taxonomy (NCBI): domain Eukaryota; kingdom Metazoa; phylum Chordata; class Mammalia; order Eulipotyphla; family Soricidae; genus Cryptotis; species Cryptotis parvus. Next base: position 90,741 of record JAJIBD010001423.1, on the reverse strand, counting down.
GGAGTGATTCCTGAGTGCAGAGGCAGGAGTAAGTTCTTCAGACTGGAGCACAGCGGGAGGGCATTTGCCTTGCAAGCGGCTGACCCTGGTTTGACCCCAGGCATCTTATATGGTCCCCTGAGCACCGACAGGAGTAATTCCTGAGTATGGAGCCAGGAGCAAACCCTGAGCATCACTGGACATGACCCAAAAGCAAAAAAAAAAAAAGTATCTTCATATATTTGTCAGTACTATAAAATATAAACTACAGCTCTGAAGTCACTGCTAAAAATTCCAAAATGAATGTAATTCACGAAAACATGTAAAAGTCTGACACCGTTCTTTATCTGAAAGGTGGCAACAAACCTGTCACTGAGGACGAAGTGTGAGAGAGGATCTTGGCACAAAGGGTGTGGACATGGGTGCTTTCCATGTGCCAACACACACACTCTACTTCAGCCTGACCACTCATCAGACTTCATGTACTTAGCAACTAGACATACTTTTAAAATAAAAATATACTTTAACAAGACCCATTTATATGTGTAGGTAATATATTGGACTTCTCAGCTGGGGTGATTCTTTTCATTACATGTTTTAATTGCAGGGCTAGATGTGAGTATTGGCAAAATCTGCTGCCGGTTACAGGCAGACCTTTTTGTCCTTCGCTCTCAAAGCTCGATGCCTAATGGTATGGAAGTACTGAAGGAGTAATGGAGGAGTAATGATGGAGTAGGGAGGGAGCAGTAGCAGAGTAATCAGGAGTAATGAAAGAACACAGTGACAGAACAGCACAAAAGAAACCCTTCAGCCACCCTGGAGCCCTTCTCTGCCTTCCTCCTCCACCCACTTGCTACCTCCTCGGTGACTTAACAACTAAGGTGCCACTGGCCCTTCCATGCTGCTCAACACTAAGTTCTGTGCCCCTGCGTTGGTGAAGCTAATTCTGTACTAAAGCAATGAGTTTTCTTTAATGACTTGTATACTGACTCCAAAGGCAACCCAAAGGCAAATAACAAAAGATGCAGTAATGCTTTTGTCATTGGAAGGACTGTTGAAATCACTGGATAACACTTTAACATGACTGCTTCCAAATATATATATATATATATATATATATATATATATATATATTTTTTTTTTTTTGCTTTTTGGGTCACACCTGGCAGTGCTCAGAGGTTACTCCTGGATCTGCACTCAGGAATTTCTCCTGGCAGTGCTTGGCGGGGACCATATGTGATACCAGAGATCAAACCCAGGTTGGCTGTGTGCAAAGCAAATACCTCACCCGATGAGCTGTTGATTCAGCCCCCGGACTATTTTTATTAAAGGCGTTAGGTCCTAGAATAGGTTTAATATGTTTTTATAATTACAGATTACACACTATCTAAGGGCAAAGACTGACAAGCACCTTATGTTTTTCCTTAAAGCATTTAGGAAGCTGAGGCTATAGATGAGCTGCAGAGTGCTTACCTTGCTTGTGTGAGGTCCTAGGTTGGATTTCAGGAAGGAAGGGAGGAAGGAAAGAAGGGTGGAAGGGAGGGAGGGAGGGAGGGAGGGAGGAAGGGAGGAGGAGGGAGGGAGGGAGGAAGGGAGGAAGGGAGGGAAGGAGGGAGGGAGGGAGGAAGGGAGGGGGAAGGAGGGAGGGAGGGAAGGAGAAAGGAGGGAAGGAGAGAGGGAGAGAGAGAGGGAGGGAGGCAGGGAGGGAGAGATGGAGGGAGGGAGAGAGGGAGGGAGGGAGAGATGGAGGGAGGGAGAGAGGGAGGGAGGGAGAGAGGGAGAGAGGCAGGAGGGGGAGGCAGGGAGGGAGGAAACAGGTCTATACTGAATTTTAAACAATCTTTTTAAGAATAACAATTCAAACAAAATAGCAAATAACTCAATATTTTTTAATGAACAAAATTCCTGAATTAACACTTCCCCAAGAAGATGTACAGATGGCCCTCAGATACATGAAAATGATCAACATAATTTAGTATTGGGAAAATGCACACCAAAGCCACAATGAGATGTCACCTCACATAAGTGATAATGACCTATGTGAATAAGTGTCGATAAGAACATTGAGAAAATAACTCTGGTAGTCTTGGGTGAATGTAAGTGGTGCAGCCTCTGGAGAATGATATGGAGATTCCTTAAAAAATAAATATGTAGGGCCTGAGAGATACAGGCAGGATATTTGCCTTGCATGAGGCCAACCTGGGCTCAATTCCCAGCACCACATATGGTCCCCTAAGCACCACCAGGAGTGATTTCTGAGCACAGAGGCAGGAGCACAGCTGGGTAGAGTCCAAAAACAAAAGAGTTCTTTAATTTTAATAAAGATGGAAATTTTATAGGATCTAGAAATTCCACTCCTAGGAATATGTGAGGAGTATCTGAAAGCACTAATGCAAGGATATCTGTGTCCCTATGCTCATATCAGCTTCATTCCACAATAAAGAAAACATGGAATCAGCCTAAATGTCCATCAGCAGAAGACTGGATAAAGAAGCTACATAAAGAAGCTGTGGTATATAGCCCCTGGAATGCAGAACACACACACACACACACACACACACACACACACAAGTGCACATATACATGCACACACACATACACACATAAACACACACACTGGAATACATCTTCATTAAAAAGATGAAGCCATGCCTTCATGGAGAAATTGAATGAATCCTGAGGTTACAAAGTAAAGGGATATAAGTAAGAAAACAGAGATAATCATTGGACGGTTTCACTTTTCTGTGAACTACAATCAACTCAATCAAAATGAATTGGCATAAAACACAACAAACCTAACTTCCAAACTCAGTGCAATGAAGCTGTTACCAGAGAAAGGTGGAGGTGGTGGGAGGAAGGAGCACAGGAGTCTTCTTGGCGAGGGGTGGTCCTAGGACTCTGGTGGGGAGAGTGGTGAGTACTATACTCATTAGCAATGGGAGCTAAAGCTCTAACGGTCCATAGCACTGTAAATCAATAAAATGTGAAAGGTGTCAAACTTCAGATCTCTCTTGGTCTAGTATCTTGTTTATTATATTAGTTACTCACCGCATGTTAATGCAACATATAATTTTTAACTTATACAAATGTTTGTGATCTAATATATATCAATATCTACATAAATATTTCCCTTCTGACTAGATATCCTAAGCCTTCTGTTGAGATGCAAGATAGGAAACACCACATCACCAATGATGCATGCCAGCCAAGGGGAAGCAGAGTCTGGCCAAGCCTTTCTATGTGACTTAAAAACTTAAAGGAAATGCAGGTGGTAGAGGAACAAGGTAAAGGTCCCTGATGGAAGCAAGTGGATAAATCAAATATCTTGCAGCAGACCTGGAGACTCCCATACTGTCTTGAAACTGCTCATCTACAAACAATGGACAGATGCTATTTGCTTGTTGTGTGTAAATGAACAGTTTAACTCCAACATTGTCCATAGTTTAAACAAACCAGCTTAAATGATCTTTTGGAAACATTGAGGGGACATTTTATATGGCCTGAATAGAGTAGTAAGGAATCAGAATTAAGCATATGTAGACAAATGTTCGTTTTCAGAGATGCATACAAATTTTTAATGCATACTAAAATGTTGTCACCATGCATCATTGACTTCAAATATTTTAACCTGTAAATATGAGGGCTAATTTTAAAAGCAAACTATAAGTTCTTATTTAGTTGGGGAAAGTTAATCAATAGAATGTGTAAAAGGTTAAGCCAAGGGCAGTAAAAGGAAGGAAAACTGGCTGGAACCAGCTCTGGGCAGTTTCTGCAAGTGTTTACTGTGCTAGGGAGTTATCAGAGAAGATAACCCTCTGACAAACCTCGCAGCAGCGCGTAAAAGCAGCAGCTCAGACCAGCCAATAGCTGGCAGAAAACTCGCCCTAATGGATCGAAGTGATGTGCTGAAACTCAGGAGCGAAGGGCAAGTAGGGAAAACAATCCCCACTTCGCAATGGTCCCAGTCATGATCTGATACCCTAATGCTAACTCGTAAGCAATGTTAAGCAACTCATTTTGGCTGTACAGCAGCTGCGTTGAAGACAGGCACACATTTCATTTAATCGATAGTAAAAGTGCTGAGAAATGTTTCCGAGAGTGCAATTCTGCCTGACTCTAGGGTTATTTTATTGCAGTCTTGAGCCAGGTAGCTGGCCCTTGGATTACTGAGACACCCAACACCGTAGCAGTCATGTTTCACTGCATCCCCTCCTCTGGCTGGCTTAGAAAGGAAAGAAGATGCCAGATGGGGAAAATAAAGGCTGTATTTTTTTTAATGCTACAGACTCATATAAGCATCTTCAAGATAGTTAAATTAGAGGAGCATCTTTTAGGGTCGGAGTACAGCAGGTAGAGTGCTTGCCTTGCACATGGCCGACCAGGTTCTATCCCAGGCACCCCATAGGGACCCCCAAGCCCCATAAGAAGTGATCCCCTGAGCACAGAGCCAGGAATCAATTATGACTACTACTGAGTGTGGGCCGCCCCCAAAAAATAGAGAGAAAAGCATCTTTCTATTGGATGAAACCAGCTTGAGCATTCTGTGATGTCTCACCAATGAGCTGCACTTATTCGCTCTTTTATTTAATTCTCTTATCCACTCACTATTCAAAGAGCACTGACTTACTGCTCACTTAACCAAGCATCGTGATTATACCACACTATGTGTTTTCAAAGAACTCCGATTTTTATCATGAATAAATTTAATAATTTAAATTGTAATAATCCCTTGATCATTACTACTATTCCCCTGTCCTCTGATTGCTAGGGCAGAGAGAGATTCTGTTTATCATGTCCCAGTACCTAGAACACCTTGGAATTAAAAGAGATAATAATATGGAATCAGTTATTACTACACACACTCTGTGTGTACAGAGTGGGGGAACCATATGCAGTACTGGGGTCAGCTACACCCAATACAAGTGTCCTATGCCCTGTACTGTCTTTCAAGGCATATCTCTTAAGAAAGAGGTATTTTCCCCTTCTGGCATCTTCTCTTAAAAGAGATAATAAATGAGTGAGTGTGTTACATGAATGTGCAAACCACTCCAGGGACAAGGATGGTGCCTTGTTGAATTCTTTTGCCAAAAAATATTTTTGAGGAACTGGTGCATGACATATGGGAACAGTTTGGACCATGCTGGTTCTAAGAAGCTGGCATTGGGGATATCAGTGAGAACGAACAGGAAGTAGAATGGCAGGCTTTGTTAGCTAAGTGGTTAGGGAGAGTCCCCAAGTAAGATCCACCCAGGCTGGAGTTGATGGAGAAGCACAAGGATTAGAGGAGCTAGTATAGACCCAGGTCATTAGCAATGAGGAACAGGGTGCATCATAGTAAGGGAATAACAAATTGTGAAAGGCAATAGAACCTGAGAGTTAGTTCTACAGAATGGCTCATGTACTGAGCCTGATCTTATTTATCATTGGGAACAGGAGACAGAGATAGGGAGACAGAGATAGGGAGGGCGATGGAATCTGCTGGGGGCTGTGGTATTGGAGCATTATATGCATGAAATTCTATTATTCACAGTATTATAAATTACTCAACACTGTAATTACTCGGTATTACTTAATAAAAATGGAAAGAAATAAAATTGTGTGTCATTGGGCCCTGAAAGACAGTACAGGGCATAGGACACTTGCATTGGGTGTGGCTGACCCCAGTTGTAGCTTCAGCACTGCATATGGTTCCCCTCACCTTGCACACACAGAAACAAAGATAGCCCTATCATCACTCAGCATGGCCCAGGCCCCCAAAAGTATCACTGACTCTTAAATGTAGAAACTATTTTACTGATAAAGTTAGAGTTCAAATTTATATTTGCGTGGTGCCTTTGGGGCATGGGTGTGACCACCTGGTGTTTTGGAAGAACAGGGAGATGGGAAGGGAACCCATCCTGGAATCCGTGAAAGTCTGGAGATTTAGTCACAGTACCCACATATCTGTTTTTCAAGCAGATTAATTCATGGGTGGGGGAATAAAGAACATGACCTGAAGTTAACGCTAGAGGCAGGAAACCCCAGCACAGCACGGCCACACTTCATGCCGGCAGAGGGCTGCTCCTCCATCGCACGGCCTGCCTGCCACACAGGTGCTTTGATTCTTTTAATCTGACTTGAGGACCTAAGTCACGACCTGCTACATCTCAGCTGCCAGTAAAACTGGGAAAGTAAGATGGGAGGCATCTACCTTGGGAAGACAAAACTTTAAAATGAGATATTCCCCAAAGCAAGGAAGGACACTCCAAAGTTGGTAGGCAGTCAGACAACAGGACCACGTTAATGAAATCAATTATTCAATTTACAGTAAAACCTCCAAGATAGTTATCACAGCCGAATCTAATCACATGTACAATTTAGGCTGTATTGAATACATCGCTGAAATCATAAACTGAGATTATACTTTATAAATCGTGATTGAAATAAAAACTAAAAACAAGGGGAAATGTCTGGAAGCTTTCAGAAACTTTAAAGACTTTAAATCTCTAATTTAAAATTCAATACTGACATTTTATTCTCTTTTTCCCCAGAATGTCTTTCAAAATGAAGAGCAAATTAAAAGTATTGCATTTCAGAGTCCCCCCCAAAATTTTTTTTTATTTTTATTGTGTTGAAAGAAAAAGAGAGGCCCAGGAAAGTTGGGATATTTACTCAAAGGGTCAGTGTTGAAAGAAATCAGATTTCAGAAGGTCAAATTGTTCCATTGTGATTTCAGGAATACTTTCACAGAGCCTCCCACAATGTCTAGGACAAGCAGGAGGCTTTGACCAAAAGGGCCTGAATCTTTGCCCTGCATGTGGGAGGCCCTGGGTCCCATCCAAGGCCCCACGCAGTCCCCAAGCACCCCAGCAGCAGCAACAACCAAGAGCCCAAGTCTTGGGTCCCTTCAACTTCCAGCCAGAAAGGCAACTTCATATTGCTGTATTCTTCCAGAAAGACTTATTCCTGCCTCCTCTGGGGCATACGGCCTCTCAAAGCTTCAGGCATGAAGAATGAGACTAATAAAACTGATTTCCACAGAGGCAATAAAGAAGAAAATACGGCCTCCTACTCCCTGCGACATCAAAGAACAGAGAGAGACTGTTTTCCCAGCAAATCCTCTCACTACACTTGGCATCATGGCTTCCCTTTGACAGATATTGATTGTACGCCTGTTTTAGGTCAGGCCCTCAACGCCGCAGCGGTTTGCATTTATTTGCAGAGTGCCTCAGTGTATTTGGAGAGCACAGAAGCTTGCACCCGTAATGGAAGTCTCCTACTTCAATAAAAGGTAGTAGAGAATCCCATTCCGCCATCGCCATGGAGCCGTGAGCAGTTGTCAGAATAAATAACTGGCATTTGGGAAACATGCTCTGGTGCTTAAAAAATATTTGAAAGACCACAGGAAAACGTTTCAGATTGGGGATGTGGCTCGGTGGTAGAGCACTTGCCTTGCATGTGGGAGTGTTTGGGTTGGATTCCCCTGCTGTGGCCCCTTACACACTGACAGGAGTGATTCCTGAGAGGCCACAACGATAGTACAGTAGGTAGGGGTGCTTGCTTTGCACACAGCTGACCCAGGTTCCATCCCTGGCACTACATGCCGTCCCCCAAGCCCACAAGGAGTGATCTCTGAGCACTGAGCCAAGAGAAGTCCCTGAGGAACATTGGATATGGCCCCCTCAAATAAAGAAAATAAAATTATCTGGTGGGGGAGGGGTAAATAGATGGTGGAGCCACACCCTGCTGTGCTCAGGGATTACTCCTGAATCTGTCATTCCTGGTGGTATTCAGGCAACCATATTTAGTGCTGGGGATCTAACGAGGGTCTTGAAATGCAAGGCAAATATCTTAACCGCTGTAGTCTCTCTCTGGTCCTGGAATAGAATATTTTAAGAAGGATATGATGGAGAAGAAATTAATTAGTTAATGAATTAATGTAGCTAAAGGCACCCAGATACACTCAGTAACTAGATCCATCACCACACAAAGGCCGGCTGGGGAACTCAGAGTGGACAGTAGCAAGAACCTGTCATCTACAGAATCAGTTAAAATTTCTTTTTTTTTTGTTAAAGTAATTTTTTCATGTCAGTTTTGTCATCAAGCATTAAAATCGAGTCTTAAAATTAGAAAAACTTTCTCAACAAGTGTGAAATCCTCTCTGTTTTATGGCAATGAGACTTATTTTTTAATATTTTATTGTACCATCGTGAGATATACAATTACAAAGAAAAGATGTTCATGCTTGGGTTTCGAACATGCAGTGTTCCAGAACCATCCCTCCACCAGTGCCTATTTCCTACCACAAATGTCTCCAATTTCATTCCCCCTGACATAGCCTGCCTCGATGGCAGGTTCTTTATCTCTTTTATCTCTTTCTCTTTCTCTCTCTCTTCCTTCTCTTACATATTGTGGATTGTAATACATACATTTAGAGGTTCACTGTATCACTGTCTTCCCGTTCATCGTCGATTTGCTCGAGCGGGCACCAGTAACATCTCCATATGACCTGTCTCATGCAAATAGAGCCCAAGGGCGCCTGCTTGCTCCAGGAACATAAAGAGCCTCAAACCATTCCATCAGGTCATGGGAATGAAGTCTATAATTGTTACTGGTATCTGGCATATCAAATACGACACGGGTAGCTTGCCAGGCTCTGCCGTGCGGGTAGCATACTCTTGTAGTCATCTCAAAATCTAGCATTTATTGATGAACCGGCTGGCCACAAGCGGCCATGCAAGCCGGGCTGTGATAGGCTGGTATGCTGGGTGGAGTTCTGACGAGGGGGAAGTCGGATGTGAAAATGGAGGTCCTCATGGAGTGGGGGGGGTCGTCTGGCTTGGAGGCTCTGCTGGGGTGGCGGGCCAGGGCTAGAACCTGCCATCCCTCCCGGCACCTCATGAACGGCTGGGCACAGTGAGAGCCAGTAGCAGTTCTGCCCCATGTCTGTCTCTCACAGACATGGGGCACAAACAATAAAAAAAAATCTATTTCATAGCATTGTTCTATGAAATGGTCACCAAGTATACTCTGAACTCCAGGAGAAAGGAAAAAAATCCTTTGGAAAGTCTCTTCCATAGCTGCCTCAAAGTTTCAAACACACGAGCTTCACCTGGGAGCCTGTCAAAAACTCACTTCAGAGCTCTGCCTGTGACTCTGGAGCAGAAGCAGCTTCTCATCAGGGTTCTGTGGACACATACGGGGCCTGATACATGCCAACCGAGACTCGCTGCAACTTCACGCCAAATCCTCACCGGAATACCAAAGTTTGGTTATCATATGTATCTTTTTGCCTGTGTTCAATGATCAGTTCTAGGTTGGTATTAGCACTTTCGACAATTATTAGCATACTGTTCCCGAGAATCAGTTAAAATTTCATTACTCTGTACTTTACCCGTATAGCCTCAGTCGCCATAGAACCAACCCCTTGGTGGTTTTTTTTCCCCCTTTGATTTTAGGACCACATGCAGCAATTCTTGGAGGAAACTCCTGGCTTTGGACCATTTTGTACCAGGGCCGAGTGGAAACCTCTTCAGATCTGGAAGCTCTGGTGGAAGGATTGGTGGAGAAGCTCTGCAAGGTCAAACGACAACTTCAACAGTATAAACTATGATGCCTCAAATCACTTTTTTTTTTGCTTTTTTTTTGGGGGGCTCCACCCAGTGATGCTCAGGGGTAACTCCTGGCTCTGCACTCAAGAATTACTCTTTGTAGTGCTTGGGGACCATATGGGATGCTGGGGATTGAACCCGGGTTGGCTGCATGCAAGGCAAACGCCCTAGCCGCTGGACTATCACTCCAACCCCAAATCACATGTTTTTTTAAGTAACACATTACTTTTTTAAGAAGACTGAAAATAATCAGCAACAACAGAAAAATAGGTCTCCTGTTTGTAAAGAAAAAATATAGACCATCAGACTATTTCCTGACACAGAACAAACTACTTTTTCTTTTTTATTTTCTTTCCTTTGTTTCTTTGTTTAGGGGCCACTCCTGGTGCTCAGAGCTACTGTCTCTGCTTTCAGGCATCACTCCTGGTGCCAGGGATCAGTCCTGGGTTGGCCATGTGCAAGGCCAGTGCTTTACCCACTGTGCTATCTCTCCAGTCCTGATAAATTACTTTTTATGTAGATGTGACAGAATAATGCTGCAGCCGTGGAGCTATAACACTGGGGAGGGTTGAGATCCGACCCCCATGAGGGGGTACGGGGTACCCCCCGCCACTTTCCCGCAGGGCCTTCCTGGCTGTCCTGGTTCATCAATAAATGCACAAGATGAGAGGCTTCTACAAGAGTATCCCACCTGCACAGCAGAGCTGGCAAGCTACCTGTGTCGTATTTGATATGCCAAAAAATACAGTAACAATTATAGACCTCATTTCCATGACCTGAAGGAATGGTTTGTGGCTCTTCATGTTCCTGGAGCAAGCAGATGCCCTTGGGCTACACTAGCACGTGACGGGATGTATGGAGATGTTACTGGTGCCCGCTCCAGCAATTCCATGAAAAACGGGAAGACAAGTGATACAAGTGACAGAATGGCAAGAAGTGAAACAAGATAGTTAAAAGGAAAACTAGATCAAGAGTGAAAGACTCAGGGGGCCGGAGGCGATAGCCCAGTGGGTAGGGTGTTTGCCTTGCAGCGGCCGGGCTGTGCCGGCCTGGGTTCGATCCCGGCATCCCATATGGTCGCCTGAGCACCGCCAGGAGTAATTCCTGAGTGCAGAGCCAGGAGTAACCCCTGAGCATCGCCGGGTGCGACCCAAAAAAAAAGCAAAAAAAAAAAAAAAAGAGTGAAAGACTCAGGTTCCATTCCCAGCACTCCAGAAAAGGTATTTGTGATCTCAACCAGTCACTAAAGCCTTTAATTCTCAACGTCCAAGACTCAAGGAAAAAAATGAGTATGCAGAATGGTAGAGAAATATTTATAAATCACATATCTAATTAAGAGCTAATGATCAAGTAATATAAAGAGCTTGTATAACTCAATTTTTTCGATCCAAATTTTAATTTTTTTTTTTTTTGAGGCACATTGTTAGTACTTGGGCTGATACTGGTCATGCTTAGGGAACTGTGCCAGGGATCAAATATGGGGTTCCCACACAACAAAAGCATGTGCACCGGTCCTTTGAATTTGCTTCCCAGTCCAATACCCAACTAAAAATATTTTTTGGATAAATATTTCCCAGGTGAAGATATTTGGTAATGACCAAGAACATGAAAAGATGTTCAACTGTTTCAAAACAAGATGCTATCTTGGGGGAAAAAAAAGAAAGAAAGAAACATAATGATAGGAAAATGTCCTTAAATGGTCCCCAGGGCATACAGGACAAATGTTAGATTCTTAGGGTGAATTCACAAGCTAAACATCTTTCCTGGAAGACCTACCAACCCTTCTTGCTTTACTACTCTCTGGAGTATTGTTTCAATGCACATATAATTTACGTTTTTTTTTTTTTTTTTTGCTTTTTGGGTCACACCCGGCAATGCTCAGGGGTTATTTCTGGCTCTGCACTCAGGAATTACTCCTGGTGGTGCTTGGGGGACCATATGGGATGCCGGGGATCGAACCCAGGTCAGCATGGGCGGGCTGCATGCAAGGCAAACGCCCTACCCTCTGGACTATTGCTCCGGCCCTACTTTTTTTATTTTGTATATTGGTGGGCTCCTCAGTCCATCACCTCCAAAACACTATAGAAAATAAATTACAGAACAGCGAAAGATTCTTATCCCTTTTGTTCACTAAGGAGAATAGTGCCTGAAATAAATAAAATGTTTCAAGAAGTATGTGTAAAAGGAATAAACAAATGCATGGACCAATTTCTTTTATCAGACACATACATGATTTCTAACTCTGAAACTTACATTTCATTACTTTAAGCTCAAAATTAAAATGAACAAGTGGAGAAAGAATGAATGTCTGATAAACAAGGTTAGCTTGCTTTTCATATTTACCAGGCAGTTATTTGTTCAATATGTATGCAGAAAATTATCTATTCTGGCTTTATTAGAAGTGGTAAAGAATAGAAATAATATAACTGTCCATCAGAAAGTAAGGATTAAATAAATAAATCCCAGTATATTACACAATAAAATGTTATCAAACTCCTGAAGTTCCCCATGTATTAAAATCAACTTTTGCAAAGATAGATCATGTATCACTTGTCTTCCCGTTATTCATCAATTTGCTCGAGCGGGTGCCAGTAACGTCTCCATTCATTGGGAATGAGGTCCATTATTGTTACTCTTTTTTGGCATATCGAATATGCCATGGGTAGGTTGCCAGGCTCTGCCCTGGCTCTGGCATTATCCCAAGGGCCCAGTCTTTTTCTATGTCAGACCTTCAACCATTCAGGACCCACAGGGCAGAGCCCCAGGTATAGACAAGCCTGTCTCCGGGAACCACAGCAACACCTCGAGGGGCAAGATACATCATGTAAAAATACAAAAACAAGATGGAAACTGTGCCTATAGTACATTACTGCTTGATTAAACTGAGGGAAGATTATGTATGTGTGTTGTACATACTTAAATATGGATACAGAAGAAACTGGATTCCTGAAGAACAAGATACTGTTTATAACTTGATTTTTTAAAAATGTTTATTGAAGTCTCCATTTAATCCTCACTTTTTAAAAAAGTTTTTTGGTCACATCCGGTGATGCTCAGGAGTTATTCCTGGCTCTGCACTCAGGAATTACTCCCTGGCATTTCTCAGGGGACCATATGGGATGCCGGGGATCGAACCCGGTCGGTCATGTGCAAGGCAAACACCCTACCCACTATACTATGGCTCTGGCCCCATAACTTGAATATTTAACTAAATGTCTGTCTAACTATTTCAATCAATGAACTAATTAATTTAAATAAAATTAATCACCAAAAAGGAATCATCTATACATTGTGCAATGCAGATGTAGTAGAGATTTAAAAAATAAAATGAAGCTGACATCCTGAAATAATGTTTTAATTTTCCTTTTATATTGTTTATGTAGATCATGATTGTATAGTTAATCTCATTAAAAATAAATGTCCTTTTGAATTTTGGGAACTTCGTGTGTATATTAAGTCCTGATTTTTTTCAAAATAGATTATTTTTATGATACAGAAACTATTAGAGTTAACACTGACAACTAGATCATCCCTTACCACCAGTGAAATGACTGTATTTTAAGTATATGCAGGACTATTTTAGTGTATTTAGTTTATTTAGTTTAATGCCTTTCATGGCATTCTCAAGATGTTTCATGTTGTTTTTATCTTTGCTTCTCATTTTTTATTAAAATGTAAAGTACAAAACACACTGAAGATGTGGATCTTGACAAACGCTCATAATCTGACTACGCTTTTGTCCATAGCAAAAAAATAATTAAAGGCAGGGTCAGATAGGACTAAAGTGCTTGTCTTTCACATGGTTGATCCAGGTTTAATCCCCAGCACACATGTGGTCCCCAAGCCTTTCCAAGAGTGGCCCCTGAAAACAGAAGCAGCAGAAAGCCCTGTGTGCACAGTTGGGTGCAACCCAAGTCCATGAACACACGAACTCCACTCCTTTCTTGTCATCCCCACCTTCCCTTTGAATAACCCATTACTTTTTCTAAGATCATAACTTCTAAAAGGATGGGCTTAGTTTTGTATGTTATGCAAATGCAGTCTCACAGTATTGCCCTTTTGGGCCTATCTTCTTTACTCAACACTCAATTTTTTTTTTTTTGCTTTTTTGGGTCACACCCGGCAATGCTCAGGGGTTACTCCTGGATCTTTGCTCAGGAATTACTCCTGGCAGTGCTCGGGGGACCATATGGGATGCTGGGGATGGAAGCCGGGCCGGCATGAGCCGGCCGTGTGCAAGGCAAACGCCCTATCCACTGGGCCATCGCTCCATCCCAACACTCAATTTTTTTTTAAAGACTCACCCATACAGTTGCACAGAGCTAAGAGTGAATCCTTCCCAATATGTATTTCATTCTGTTGTGTAAATAGGATCCAATCCATTTTATCCTTTCTCCTGCTGCTAACTGTTTGGGTAGGTTCCAGTCTGGTGGCTTAGGAGTGGAGCTTCTGTAAACACTCTTTGGATGTGTTTTTTGAGGAAGATTCATACACATTTCCACCTAAGAATGGGACTGTTTGTTATCAACAAGCACAAATCTATCAATTACTGCCAAGTGTTATTTCTTCTAAATAGTTGCATCAATCTACACTGCACCAAAGAGAAAAAGAATTCTCATAACACCCGTTTAGCCCAACCTTTCATAGTTATTCTGTTAATGTGCAATGCTATCACTGAAAAATGCATTTGTTTTTAAGTATCAACTTCGCTCGGAAATTTGGTGGGATCACATTTGGAGGTGTTCGGGGCTACTCCCAGCTCTATGCTCGGGGTCCCTCCTGGGAGTGCTCAGGGAACCATGCCATGCCAAACCTTCTGCATGCAAAGTTGGTTTTGCAGTGCACAGCCTGTTAAGTTACTGCTCTGGACCCAGAAATTCTTTAAACTGGATAAATTATCATTTTCAAAGTTGAAATTGGAATCTTTATTTTTTGTAACCTTCTTATTCTTTGGAGGCTTTGAAATGTGCAGGTATTAACTTGAAATTATAAATATTTTTATATTCGTAAGGTTCAGAAGCTGGTGGATTTGTGCCAGTTTAGCTACTTAAACTTAGAAATGTTATTGCTTCTCTAATTCAGATGAGGACTGTGTACTGGTGACACTTTACAGGGGACTGAAATATTTTACCAACCCTCCCAAAGAAATACTTTCCACAGACAATGATTTCTACTATCACTACCAACCTAAATCATTTCAGATGCAACTATGAAATTCAGTGTACAAAGACCAACAGAAAATAGAAAAAATATGGGCACAAGAGATAGCTCAAAGGGCTGGAGCACGTACATTGTGTACTGAAGCCCGGACTCTCTCCAGATGATGGAATCATAGCTCCCAGCATTGCCAGGAGAGGCCTCTTGAACTACATAGCTCCTGAGCACCACTGGACATGGTCCGCAAAAAACAACAACAAAAAAATAAATAGCAAATTTTGTGAAGGAAAAGGGCACAGCCTTTGGTTTCAAACAGCTGAGAATTTCTCACCACATTCCTTGTATGCAGGAGACCTGGTTTCACCCCCTGGCACCACATGGTCCTCTGAGCACTGCCAGAGCTAACCCTTGTATACAGAGCAGAGAGTTGAGTACTGCCAGGAGGAAGGGAGGGAGGAAGGGAGGGAGGGAGGGAAGGGAGGGGAGGGAGAGAGGGAGGGACGAAGGGAGGGAGGGAGGGAGAAAGGAAGGAAGGAAGGAAAGAAGGAAGGAAGGAAGGAAGGAAGGAAGGAAGGAAGGAAGGAAGGAAGGAAGGAAGGAAGGAAGGAAGGAAGGAAGGAAGGAAGGAAGGAAGGAAGGAAGGAAGGAAGGAAGGAAGGAAGGAAGGAAGGAAGGAAGGAAGGAAGGAAGGAAGGAAGGAAGGAAGGAAGGAAGGAAGGAAGGAAGGAAGGAAGGAAGGAAGGAAGGAAGGAAGGAAGGAAGGAAGGAAGGAAGGAAGGAAGGAAGGAAGGAAGGAAGGAAGGAAGGAAGGAAGGAAGGAAGGAAGGAAGGAAGGAAGGAAGGAAGGAAAATTCACCCTTCCACATATTCTCACATACTCTCAACATCCCTTTAATATGACCTGGGCAGTGGCAACAAAAAATAGTTGGTATTAGTAGCAATGGGGCAGTATAAGGAACATGAAACTTTCCAAGCTATTTGGGAAAATTCATGCAAAAGGCGTCTCAAGTGTAATTGCTAACCCTAAGCGTACTCTATACTTACAAAAGAAATTATAAACTCAAATGCCTCCAAAATAAGGTGAGATGTATGAAGGGGACAGAGGAGGACAGTGGGGTGTGCAGCTGAACGGCAAATGGGAAGAGAGGGTGTTTCACGGAGAGGAATCACATCCAGTGTTGTCAAAACAATGGCTTTGCCAAAGAAAACACAGAAGTTGGCTCCATTTCCAAGACTCTGGTTTGCCAACAAGTGCTCTTCACGGTGCTAAAATATAAGACCTCTTCAGTGGTTTAAAGGTTAAATAAAACATCTTTAGACTAACAAGGTCTATGAACAGCCAGTTTCATTTTAAAGTCTCTAGCTGAATGGCAAATGAAAAGTATGGCATTTTCTTATCAAGTCTTAGAGAGGACATTATAGCTCTTAAATGAGATGGAGCCTGTGTCTACCTGGTTTCTTAGCTTCCAGAAGCAAGAACAGTGTTTGGAACCTGTGTCTCCAGCATTCGCTGTTTTTAAAATGAATAAATGGTGATCCATGTAGCAGAGCACTAGGGGTGACAGAAAACTATCTCTTTTGAGATTATGAAACTTAAGGGGTAGATCTCCAGCTCAAACCTTCCTCTTCTCCTGACAGATTTATTTTAACCTCACATTTTTTCAGGAGGCCAAGGACTTCAGTGTTATGACCTCCCTCCGCCTCCTCCTAGAGCAGAGGGCAGGGAACATGGGCAGCCTCCCAAGAACAGGGGTGACAGGACGCACTTTCCAGGTGGAATCCAGGCGGACTTTGTCTTTCGGAGATGTGGAGCAAAGGAAAGTCAGCATCCATGCTGGAAACTTCTCACTCCCTGGCTTCCTGGTGGTTGAATGCAAGGCGAGTTAGGAGGAACACGTGTTACTTTCTGGGTAAAGTAACACGTGTTCCTCACAAAGGACTTAATGCTCTGTCTGCGTAAGAGGCACAGAGTGAATTACGGAAATTATCTAGTATGAAACAGTAAGTGAATAAAAATGTTAATGGGTCTGTTGTGAGGGGGACAGGAAGGATAATTAGCATGAGCCAGTGGAGGAGGGAGAGCAAAGCTAGGGGCGATGGCTGCCTGCAAATTGGGGAAAGGCAGAGAGCAGCGAGTGTTTAAAGAACGGAAACGGAACCTATTGGATACCTGTCCTATGTAGGCAGGTACACATTTAGCTGAGTGTTGAGCTCCCCTGAAAGTCTAGTTAGCCTCTGATCTAGCTTCTTACCTCCCAACTCCCTGATGTGATGTGGGAACAGCAGCAGGGGGAAATGACTTCCTAAATTTTTTTTCTTGTGTCTATAAAATTTTTTTTTATTACTGGTCAAATGGAAATGTTACTGGCGCCCGCCGAGCAAATCGATGAATAATGGGATGTCAAGTGATCAAGTGATCAAGTGATAAAAATTAAAAAGTAAAGCTGGGAACGATGGTGGGAGACTAGTACAATGGCACCTGGTCCAATTTGCAGCACATATGGTCCCCCAAATATTGCAGGGTGCAGCACCAGAGGTCCCCAACATTGTTGGGGTGCTCCCATCATCCCCAGTATTGCATTGGGATTCTACATCGACCCTTAAGACGTAGAGAATCACCATTTGGGTCCCTAGAATTCTCTTGAGCGACACCCACTTCTCCTGCCCCAAATTAAAGACCAGGGATACAACTCCAAGACCACATTGCTCTCCAAAAAAATACCAGGTGTGCCCCCAAAATTGAAGTGGATCTACTAAAATAAAAAATTGTTTCTGAAATTAAATGCTGCTCATTTTTCATCTTTCTTAGTTTTTTTTTTTTTTTTTTTTTTTTACCTTGGAGCAAGATGAAATTGAGAAAGTCGGTTTCACCTTTCAATGGTCGGGGCTCATATGGCGCCCTCTAGCCTCGGGTACCGGCATTGCGACTGTGTCCAACAGTCTGGAGAGATGTGGGGACTTATCTCCCTGGCACTGAGGCCAGTTTAATGTGCAAAAGTAGTTAAAGCATTTCCTAACTAATCTGTTACCCTCTCAGGTGAGGCGGTGCACGAGTTTAACGCTCATCATGTTTTGTTTGGTGTGGGGCCACACCCATGCCATACACAGGGGTTACTCACGGCTTTGTTCTTGGGGGTTGCTTTGGCATTGATCAGGGGTCTGAGCGGTGCTTGGGCTCAAACCCAGGCCTGATGCCACTTTCTTGTGGGTAGATAAAATCTGAGACTATTTGAAAGTGCATCTGTCCTTCCATTGTTAAACCTGATAGTTATCAGAAACCAAAGAACCTTCCCACTTTCTCAGTGGTATTTGAAACACACGTCACTTTAAGTGAATTTATATGAACTCATCACTGGCCAGAATAAATTCCCTCTTCGCTTACGTGGAAATGGAGGTATTTTTCCATATACAAAACTTCTTTGGACTTTTGGGGGAAAAGACCTGAGAGCCGCTGCAGGAATTTCCCCTGGTCTCAGGCTCTCTACATGATGTGTACTTTTAAAGCAACACTTTCACTGTTTTAAAATCAAGGTGTTCTTACTAAAATATTTTAGAAAAGACATTAGACCACGATGAATAAAAAATGATCAAAACTACTTCCACCATTAGCAAATTACTACTGTTCACATTTCTAATGATTTCCTTCCCTTTCTTTTATGGTTTGTTCTGGGCCATACCTGGCTGTGCTCAGGGCTTATTCCTGGTGGGCTTAGGGGTATCATATGGATTGCCAGGGATCAACCTCAGGTCAGGCGCCTTACCGCGTAAGGCCGTAATGTAGCAGAAGGATCTTTTGAACATACCCACTGATGTTGGGTTAGACGCCGGAGCTTCGAGAAAATGCTTCTTGTGGAGAGACATATGCCACAGAGGAAAACACTCGTGAAGTCTGAAGTTCGTGTTGACTTCAGACATATGCCACAGGGGAAAACATTTGTGAAGTCTGAAGTTCGTGTTGACTCCTCGCCCAGTGAGCTTATCACTGACCTCTTGACAAATATTTAGGCACCAAATGGTTTTCTTGGGGGGCCTTATACAGATCAAGTTGGTTAACAGTGCTTGATCCCAGGCAAGACCCAAACCTGGGTCCACCAGGGGAAAAGAAGCACCTTGCGCCGACTGATACATCTGAAATAGAGAGACGCCCAATCCCCCTCCCACCCCTTCTTGCTTTACTTTGGGATGATTTCACCCATTTGGGAGGACACTCTCGGTCAGCACCTTTGAATGGCAGGTTCCCAACGATCCGTCCGGTCCTCGGAAGAGCTCAGTGAAAGGTTGGTGGGCGTGTTCGGAGCCCGGGGCCCGCGTTGGACCGTGCAGAGGCTGGAGAAACCCACCCCGCGCCCAGGGGCGGGTATAAAGAACCCGAAGCCCGGCTGAGCAGTTCACCACTTTGCAGAGAGGGAGCAAGGCTCGCCTAGCTTGTTCGCTTCCGCGCTCAGTACCCGTCGCAGCACCCCGGAGATGGCACCCGTGGGGGCAAAAGGCCAAGAAGGTGAGTCTTAGGGGATCCCCAAGACGTTTTCCACCTCAGCCCCACCTGCCAGCCTCTGGGGATTGCAGAGAGACAGTGGCCCAGCTGGAGTCAGAGATGCATCCAGAATTTGTTTTGCAAGACCCTCGGGGCTTCTGAGCTCCCCTAACCCTAGCCATTCCCACAGAGCACCCTGAATCTATGGGAGTCCCAACTTAAGGGAGAGCTCTTCTAAGTTATGCTCCCTTCCACGGGCCGCGATTTCCCTTCCCCGGGCCTTGGGATCCAGGGCCATTTCGCGTGCAGGGAAGCTCCCCAACTGTGTCTGCCACGCGCGCGCTCTGAGCGCAGTGCGTCCGACAGCCTGCAGGGGGCAGCGTCGCGCAGACCCGGTCGGACCGTTTCCCCACCCGCTGAGCTGTGTGCCCTGCACTCCCCATAGGAGACCCCAAGGCCCGGGCGTTGGTTGGGGAGATGGTGAGTTTCAGGCAGAGTTTGGTTTCCACTATCACAGAAAATGCACCACGTGGGCATTGATACAATCACTTAAGAAGATATAGGTAGATATTGAAGACAAAGGATATAATAATAATAATAATAATAATAATAATAATAATAATAATAATGATGATGATGATGATGCAGCTCCAGCTGGTTCACAAGCGCACCTCTTCTCTTCTCCTGGTGGACAGCAGCTTTGGTCCACACTGTGGGAATTTGGCTAATTTGGGGATGGATAGATGGGTTGACCTAAGGCTATGGGATTGGAGAGGAGGACGAGCTGGGAGGAGGAACTGTGTTTGATCCTTCCGGGTCACAGTGCCCAAGCCGGGGGCTGAGGTCCCTGGGGAACAATGACAGGACAGGGCCAGACCTCGTGTTCCCCAGGACTATAAGGGCCCCTCTTATCCTCCACGTAAAAATGGATATGTCACATTTCTAAAAGGATGGTTTCCCAAAAATTAAAAAGATCTTTAAGCAAGGGAAAATGTGTCTTTAATCTTTTAGCTTTTTTAAACACGGCAAATGCATTGATGTTTGCTGATGGCTTGAGTGTGATGTTGACAGCCAACAGTTATAGGCTGAATTAGATTGAGACTTTCTGCCAGTCCACAAATCTAATGACCAGACTGAGGGTACAGGAAAAGATGGTTTCTATAGAGACTTAAACTATCTGTTTTTCGTTTGTTTTAAATGCAGATTAGTGGATTCTAATCCATACTCTAACTTAAAAGCAGAAAATGAAACATATTTAGCAATACATTGACAAAGGATGGGGAAGGAGTAAATTCTTTGGCATGTTTATTTCCATATGAATGTCGCTACTGAAATATGGATTATCCCGTGTCTGTACTTTTGAGTTTAAAACTAGTAAGTTGGGCCAGAGTGATAGCACAGGGGTTAAGGTACTCGCCTTCCACAGGCTGACCCAGGTTCCAACAGCACCGTATTTGGTGGCCCAGAGATAGCAATAGAATAAACCAAATCAGAACATTATGAAGGAACACATGCTACCGTGAACAGTTCGGAAAAATCCCAGAACAGTGTGTGCTACTTTTTGAATTTTTTATGTTTCTTGTTGTGACAAATATGATTTTTCAAACAAAAAATGACTCATGCATTTTTATATAGCACATTTCACTTTTTTAAAAAGAAAGTAAAAGCTTAGGGACTGAAAAAAGTTAAGGAACAGTCTGAAGTTGAATTATTAAAAAATTGCAGTAGAATATGAGTATTTTTCCCAGATATAACTGTACAGCGCATTATGGACATAATTACTTCTCATCACTCTGCCACTAAATAGCAGAATTTTTAACTGAGTTGAGAATTAAAGTACATGAAAACATGATGATTATTTAAAACATTCACAAAAAGTTAAATGGAGGACCAGTGAGCTAGTGCATGGGGTTGGAGCTTGTGCTTAGTACTGCACAGTCTTCTGAGGACCATCTGATATAACTGTGCCTAAGCACTGACCTGGCAGGTATATATCTACAGCAGGTGGAGTTTCACCTGGAGTGGCATCACTGGCTCCCCTATAGCCCTGCCTGGGAGTTCCCCAAATAGATAGATGGGTGGGTGGGTGGGTGTATGGATGGATGGGTGGGTGGGTGGGTGGGTGGGTGGGTGGGTGGATGGATGGATGGATGGATGGATGGATGGATGGATGGATGGATGGATGGATGGATGGATGGATGGATGGATGGATGGATGGATGGATGGATGGATGGATGGATGGATGGATGGATGGATGGATGGATGGATGGATGGATGGATGGATACATATACATATATTCATGTGTGTATTCTGAGAATCTAATGAAACCATACTTTTGTTTAATTTTGTTTTTGTTTTTTGGTCACACCCGTCAGGGCTCACTACTGGCTCTGCTCAGAGATGACTGCTGGCGGGGCTCAGGAGACCCTATATGGTACTAGTGGATTGAATCTGAATTGGTGGCATGCCAGGCATGTGCCTTATCCATGGAGCTATCTTCCCTGCTCTGAAATCATACTTCAGTATATGATAGCAAAATTTGTAATCTCAGAATTTTATTTCCAAATTCAACTAGCACCCTTTCTTCCCCTCCTTTGTGACTTCAGGGCATCCTGGAACGCTTAAATGCGGGAGAGGTTGTGATTGGAGATGGAGGTTTCGTCTTTGCCCTGGAAAAGAGGGGCTATGTCAAGGCAGGACCCTGGACCCCAGAAGCATCTGTGGAACACCCGGAAGCAGGTGGGTGCAGAGCCAGGGCCTGCATGCTCTGGAGGAGAACTAGGCGGTGTCGAGTCTCTGGGGAAATCGTCTCCCCTGCACCTTCTGCTGCCCACTCCTTGACTGGCCCTCAGCAGAGTCACTTCCTCACTCTCTTTCCTACTTACTCTCCCTCTAGAGCCCCCACCTCAACTCAGTCCCTTGTCCCTGGACATTCTTCGTACCCCCCCAGCCTTCCTTCCCTGTCACTCCATGGGCCATACTACACAACCATGGATGCCTAACTATGAAGGCTTCCTGCATATCTGCCAGTTCTACACCCAGTAAAATTCAGGTTGGGGTTCATTAGGTTCCTGAGGGGATCTAGGAAGCTACAAACTATTCATTGTTCCCAAGTGATTTCAAGGTCAATCACACTTTGAGAAATATGGCCTAAAGGGCTTTAGGGAACACAGTGGAATGATTATTATTTCATTCTTTCTTTCTCATCCTAGAGTGAGGATTTGAAATATTTCTCTAGGGCTTATTTCTTAAATTTCATTTAATGGATTAGACTCAAAATTAGATATTTCTTGTTTGGATGCTCGGAACTCTTCCTGACTCCAGGCTCAGAGGACCATTTGTGGTTCTGAGGACCTAATGGGTCAGCAGGATGCAAGGCAAGTGCTTTAACTCCTGCATTATTTCTACAGCCCAGAATAAAATATTGTTTAAGTCACATTTGAGGTAAGGGAAATAGTATAAAGGGAGTGTTGGGCCACATTTGGTGCTCAGGGGTTAGTCCTGGCTCTGGAGGTGGCCATATGGGATACCATGGATGGAGCTGGACCTCCTGCATATAAACCACATGCTCCAGACTGCTGACCATCTCTCTAGACTACAAAGAATTTTATTTTTGTGGTATTGGCACCTGGGATGACATTTCAGGGGTGGAAACTGAGAAAGAAACATCTGCTTCAGGTCCACAATCACACTCTTTTGTTTTGGGGCTAGACCCAGTGGTGCTCAGGGGTTACTCCTGGATCTGCACTCAGGAATTACTCCTGATGATCCTCAGGGGACCATATGGGATGTACTTTCAGTTGGAGTAGCTCCTGAGCACCACAGGTGTGGCCCCTAAAAACAAAACAGAAAAATTACCAAGACAAGAGATGACTCAACAAGCTGAGCGTATGCTTTTCAGACGGGGGACCCAAGTTCAATCACCAGCACCACACAGTCCCCTGACAACCACTGGGAGGTGGCCAGGAGCACTAAGCTGGGAGTGGCACCTGATGCTTACCAGGTGTGACTTAAAATTCACAAAGAATAACAATGTCTGTGTCTCCCATTCAAGCCTATTAGGGTGTCTGTGGATTCGATTCCAACATCTGCCATTTCTCAGTAAGCTTTTAGAGTCGGTGGCAAGCAATCTGTGCCGTATTTGATATGCCAAATACCAGTAACAATTATAAACCTCAATTCCATGACTTGATGGAATGGTATGAGGCTCTTCATGTTCCTGGAGCAGTCAGATGCCCTTGGGCTATCTCACATGTGACAGGACATATTGAGATGTTACTGGTGCCCACTTGAGTAAATCAATGATCTACGGGAAGTCAAGTGATCAAGTGAAGTCCACGCAGGGCTTAGGAGTACAGCCAAGAATATGTCCTTCCATTAAAAGCACATAACCATGCAGCGGGAGGGGGAACTGATCTCCTCCAACCAGTGAAAACATCACTAGTTTTCTCATTGCTCTGTACCTAGACTTAAAAAAAAATATCCAGGGCTATCCACAGCTCTGAGCTGCTTGCAAACTCGTTGTTTCCCTGAGACTGTGGGGCAACGGGCTGCTTAATTAGTCTTCTCTCTGCCAGCCCCACCTGACATATTCATCTTTGCACCTTCACCATCATAGCCCCGCTCTAGCCGCTCAGACTCCTGACCTTTCCCAGGCCACGCCAGCTCCCCCACCATTCCACTGGTCCTATAGGGAATGAGCTTCCCTACCCTCGCTGTCTGGCAAAAAAAGTGTAAGCCTGTAGGTTCTCCTTCTTTCCTTCACGCACATCCACAGTAGAAAGAGCACATTTTTCCCAGCAGGAGCCCCCGGGATGCTCTTCTCCTTGGCCCCCCAGAGTGCGTGAATGCCAAGCAAACACAAATTAAGCAGAGTTGCTCATAGGTGTTTATCCCTGGCTGGTGACGGGTCGATGACCTCTCCCTCATTGGCTCTCCCAGTTCGCCAGCTTCATCGTGAGTTCCCTGCGAGCAGGAGCCAACGTCATGCAGACCTTCACTTTCTATGCCAGCGAAGACAAGCTGGAGAACAGAGGAAACTATGTGGCCGAGAAAATATCTGTGAGTAAAGCCGCATGCAGGGCTAACGCCCCTACCTGCTGCACTGTCGCCTGACCTGCCAGACCATTTTATGAGATTTTTACCCTTTAACAGATCTTTGGTTTATTCTAATATCCTAGAGACCACCAGGATAGTTCTTTTCCACCATTATTTTTAGTGGTGGTGTCCTGCAAATTACTCGGGTTGGACATATCCTTTCCTCTCATTTTCTGGATCAGAATCATTCTTGGAGACAACTGGGTGTTCGAGTGACTAAGTTTTGTTTCAGTTTCACATGAAAATGTAGATATTTCCTGTCTGAACACTATTTAGGGGCAGAAAGTCAACGAAGCTGCGTGTGACATTGCCCGACAAGTGGCCGATGAGGGCGACGCTCTGGTGGCAGGAGGCGTGAGTCAGACACCTTCATACCTTAGCTGCAAGAGCGAGAGCGAAGTAAAGAAAGTCTTCCAGCAGCAACTGGAAGTGTTCCTGAAGAAAAACGTGGACTTCTTGATCGCAGAGGTACTCAGCTGTGACCAGAAATAAGATACACGCATTTAGCAATCCTTCCAGCATTTGTCTCTCCTGTCCACCGCGTAGAGTAAGGCACCAATCCAGACAATGAAGAACCACACTTAGTGTTGAAACACGCTTTCCAATCTAGGCCTTCTCGATTTTATCTAGATATTCCTCAAACATCTTGATGACGATTCCTAGGAAGGAATAAAACATCTGTTCTTTTCAGAAATGTGGGTTGGAAAAGCCTCATCCACTGGTTGCTCAGTGATTAAGCAGTAGAGATTCCATAGGTGACTTATTTAGGGGAAAAACAACATGAAACCTGCCCTGAGTTTCATTTTTTTTTTATCCCCAGTACTTTGAGCATGTGGAAGAAGCCGTGTGGGCCGTGGAAGCCCTGAAGGCCTCTGGGAAGCCCGTGGCAGCCTCCATGTGCATCGGCCCAGAGGGGGACCTGCATGGCGTGTCGCCCGGGAGTGTGCGGTGCGCCTGGTCAAAGCAGGTGACGAGGGTTTCCTGCAAGGGCAGTGGTTGAGTGATCAGTTTATTTGTTTAGGCTCTGGGGCTGCACATTGCTCAGGGGCTTCCCTGGGGTGCCCTGGGGACCAGAAGGTGCCAGGGGTTGAACCCAGGCCTTCTGCATGCAAGGCACACACACTAGACCCTCACACTGTCTTAATGCGTGTTTTGAAAGAATCTACAAGTGCTTACCTATATATTTATTATCAAGAAAACCACCACTTTACTTGTTTAAGGGAGAGGTGGTAGTTTTGAAGTGCACCACCAATACTGGGGTTTACTCTTAGATCTACATTTGAAGTTGCTTCCTGTGGCGCTTTGGGAACAGTGAGTGCTGGGATCTGGGGACAGTGAGTGCTGGGCTTTGGGGACAGTGAGTGCTGGGCCCTGGGGACAGAGTGCTGGGCTTTGGGGACAGTGAGTACTGGAACTACGTGCTCTGAGCCCTCTCCTTGACCCTAGTTTACTTTTAGAGAAATATTAATAATATCATGATTTAATCTCAGATAAAAAATATGTTTTCAAAATACATATACAAGGGCCAGAGAGATAGTACAGTGGGCAGACCCTTGGCTAGCACATTGCTAAGCTAGGTTCAGTTCCTTGGCATCACATATGGTCCCCTGCGCCCCAGCAGGAGTGATCCCTGAGCACAGAGCCAGGAGAAAGTCCTGAGCACCTTTGGGCGTGACCTGAAAATAAATATGAATGCATGAGTGCGTGTGTGTGCGTGTGTGTGTTCGTGTGTGTGCTCGTGTGTGAGTGTGTGTGCCTGTGTGTGTACAAATATCTAATCTATACAGTCTATTGATACAGGCAAGTAAAGGGTTAACCTTGGAAACTGGGAAGGTTCAGTAGATCAAAAAGAGCATTAGAAAACTGTTTTATTTGAAACTTCTCACATAAAGTTCTTGAATCCTTAGTAACTTTTGGGTCAGATTCCCCTCTTTGTCACAGTTTTTCCATTCTCATAAATTACTAGTATGCTTTGCTTTCTGTAATTGGTATAATAAATCAAAAAAATTCTTTGATATGAAATTCTGACCACCTAATTTATCTTTTATATAATTCTCATTCCATCATTCCTTTTAATGGGTTTCATTGCATTTAGAGAAAAACTTGTAGACTGTTTTCAAAGCTGCTTTGCTTTAAAAACAAATAGCTGGGTTCAGTGCAGGATTCTGACTTGCTCTGTCAAATAGAAAAAATTTCAATTATTTGACTAATTTCTAATTTTTATCCAACTCTTGATATTACATAAAAAGTCACTCTATACTCAGTATTAACAATAAGAACTAAATAGATGAGGACTGTAGAGATAGTGCAGGGGGTTAAGGCTCTGGCTTACATGTGACTAACCCAATATGAACCCAGCACTGCATAGGGCCTGAGGAATAAAGAGTGAACATTCACCCAAGGGAATATAACACAGCCTTGAAAAGGAACACAGTTCTAAAACATGCCCCAAACAGATGAACCTTGAAAACATTATGCTAAATAAAACGTCATTCACACACACACATACAAAAATAAAGATGGTATGGTTTCATCTCTATGAAACATCTAGAATGGGCAAATCCACAGAAACAATTAAGAGAGTTCAGGGACAAGGAAATAGTCACTGCTTAAGAGGTTACAGAGTTTCTCTTGAAGTTACAAAAACCACTGGGAAGAAACAGTAAATGATAGTCAAGCAAAATCCAACCAAGCAATACACAAGTGGCAAATTTTGTGATGTGCTGTTTTTACCACGATATAAAAAGAAAAAAGAAAGAGCCATCCTGTTTGTAATTCTTATTTTGAGAGGATAGAGTTTGTAAAAAAAGTTGTCCCAGGTCAGAAAAAAAATTGTTTTAACTCTTCTAAAAGAATTACATTGTTTCCACAAGTGTTCCAGAAAAGCAAACTTTCAAAATCAGTTCAGTTATTTCCATAATCAATCAAGTTTAGTTCAGATACAAGGAGGAACATAATGACCACGAAGCAAGTTCTTCCTTTCTTCCAAACAACCCCAACAATCTCATAGAGTTGTATGAGGAAACCTACATGTAAACGTGGAGTCTGTCAAGGGGCTCAGTCTCTTCACTACTTTGAGTGGCCAAAGTCAAAGGATTTTGAAGACTATTTTCCCATTACTAATCCTAGTCACAAAATTCCTCTAGAAAACATGCTTCTAGAAAAAACTTTCCCTAAATCACATTCTGCTGTCGTGCCCAAGAAAGTTAGAGTTATTAATAAACTGACCTGATGGGAAGGAACATTGATTTATTCCTCAAATGAATAGTCTCGTAACCACAGGTGCTATCTTGCAGCTGGAGGTGTTGAAAAATCACCAAGCTGTGATAAAATGTCACGGGTTGAAAAATTGACTACCAAAATTTGAAGTTAAAAAAACTCTCATAATGATTTTTTTTAAATAAGAAAGATGAACAACCAAATGCATATAAATGACACTTCAATCACAGCAGATGCTTCTAAGAACCTTTCCCAGAAAGCCTGAGCTGTCAGTAATGGCTCTCCCCCACAGGGAGGGCTAGTAGGGGGCAAGACCTCTGCCCTCGGTCCATAGTTCCAGATAAAAACACCCTGATTGGCTAGAGAGGTGGAACAGGGCTAAGACTCTTGCCTTGCACACGGCCGGCCACCCCTGAGCACAGAGCCAGGAACAGACGCTGAGCAGAACCCCGTGTGGTACAAACCCCAACCCTGATAAAACCACCTTACTGATTCAGCCAGAGAGCTGGGCCTCCAGGCATCTGGGGAATTCCTGGCCCAGCAGATTCTCTCTTGCAGGAGCCGCCATCGTGGGTGTGAACTGCCACTTTGACCCGGCAATCAGTTTGCAAACTGTGAAGCTCATGAAAGAAGGCCTGGAGGCCGCCCGGCTGAAAGCCCACCTGATGGCCCAGCCCCTGGCCTACCACACCCCGACTGCGGCAAGCAGGGCTTCATCGACCTCCCAGAGTTCCGTTTGGTAAGACAGGAAATGTTCTCGGTGCTCTGTCTAACAAATTCCCATACTAGCAACACACATTTTCTTTTTTTTCTTTTCACTTTTATTATTTTTTAAACTATTATTGTATTGAATCACGATGCCATACAGTTAGAAGGCTGTTCATGGTTGGATTTCAATCACACAATGTCCCAATACTCATCCCTCCACCAGTGCACATTTCCCACCACCAATGTGCCCTTTACCCTCCTGCCATCCTCCCACCATCCACCCCCAGCCTGTCTCTATAGTAGACACTTTCCTTCTTTCTCCCTCTCTCTGTTTCCCATTGGGCATTATGGTTTGCAATACAGATACTAAGAGGTTGCCATGTTTGTTCCCTTGCCTATTCTGCATGCAGTTCTTATACAGAACACAAACTTTCTTTATCATGGTGAGGAATAATAACTCTTGTGGCCCCAATTCCTCTCTGCCTGCATCCCCAACCTCTTTGATATTAGACAGTGGGAGAAAGAAAAGATGAGCTCTACAAGCAACAAAGAGCTCTGACGTAATGTAAAGTCAAGGTAACTCAGCGCAGGCAGTTAAAAGGCTCCCCTGAGGACTGGAGAACTAGTACAGTGGGTCAGGTCTGTGCCTCGCACAAAGTATACCCTGATTCAATCCCACATCACATAGCGTCCTCCAGCACTGCCTGAGCACAGAGCCAGGAGTCAGCTCTGAGCATTGCTGGGTATGGCCTAAACTCACCCTGCCAGAAAGAAAGTAAAATAAGGAATGTCCCTGAATCAAATCAGTGAAGATTTTGATCTGGTTCCAGTTCTGTGGCTGTTACGTTATATTAGTGAAATAATTGAGTTCCTTTAGGTGAAAGATTCCCAAATTTATTTGACTGTCATTCCCCCACCCCCTTCTTTTAATGGTTTTGGGGCCACACCTGGCAGTGCTCAGGACTTAGTCCTGAGACTTAGTCCTGACTGAGTAACTA
This sequence comes from Cryptotis parvus, assembly GCA_021461705.1. Classification (NCBI taxonomy): domain Eukaryota; kingdom Metazoa; phylum Chordata; class Mammalia; order Eulipotyphla; family Soricidae; genus Cryptotis; species Cryptotis parvus. The sequence continues at coordinate 61,518 of JAJIBD010001423.1, read as the reverse complement.
CCCTCAATTCTGGCACGCTCAGGGGACCTGATGTGATACAATCTCTTCAGCCCTGATTCATTTCATTTTGAAAATAACATACTTAGTATAACTTTATTTTGAAGTTTTTTAAAAAAATAATTGTTATCATTTATTTTACAGGCCTGGAGCCCAGAGTTGCCACCAGGTGGGACATTCAGAAATACGCCAGAGATGCCTACAACCTGGGGGTGAGGTTCATCGGCGGCTGTTGTGGCTTCGAGCCCTACCACATCAGGGCCATCGCAGAGGAGCTGGCCCCAGAAAGGGGCTTTTTGCCACCAGCTTCAGAAAAACATGGCAGCTGGGGAGTGGCTTGAACATGCACACCAAGCCGTGGGTTCGAGCCAGGTAAGACTCTTTCAGACTATATTTTCCAGATCAAACTCATTTAGATTATGAATATGCCTGAGCAAATTCCTTGCAAAGAATATAGCTGATTGGCTCACTGATGATAAAAAAGAAAAAATTCAGTTATTCTTCTTAAATCTTCTTCTTAGAGGATTCTTCCTAAGTCTTCACTTGGAATGTTTACCAGACAACCTGAGGGAGTCACTTCTGGAGAAAGCTTTAAAATACAGGATAGGATCTGGAGCAATATCACAGTGGGAAGGGCATTTGCCTTGCAAGCAGCCAGCCCAGGTTCTATCCCCCAGCATCCCATATGGTCCCCAGAGCACCACTGAGAATAACTCCCAGCATCATTGGGAATAACTTTTCGCAGAGCCAAGAGTAATTCCTGAGCATCACCAAGTGTGACCCAAAAAAGCAAAAGCAAAAAAAAACCCTCCACAAACAATAGTGCAATGGGTTGCTTTGCATTAAGCAGACCCGGGTTCAATCCCCAGCACCAAAGATGGTACTCAAAGCACTGCCAGGAGTCATCCATGAGCACAGCAGGTTATATGAAAGCCAGGGCTCCAAAGGAAAAGAAAAGATTGGGAATCTGACACTATGGTTTGTTCGCCCAGGGCCAGGAAGGAATACTGGCAGAATCTTCGGATTGCCTCAGGCAGGCCATACAACCCATCTCTGTCCAAGCCGGACGCCTGGGGAGTGACCAAAGGAACCACTGAACTCATGCAGCAGAAAGAAGCCACCACAGACCAGCAGCTAAGACAGCTCTTTGAGAAGCAGAAATTCAAGTCTGCGCAGTAACCTCTGTGGCACCCACTTTTAGCACATTCTTCCAGGCGTGGGCCACAGTTCCAGAAAGTAAGGAAAAGATGGTTAAGAAGCAAATGCCTGGTTTAACGCCAGCCTACACCTGAGATTGGTATCCATGGGAGGAAATAGAATCACAAATAGCACTTGACAATTTAAGACATATGTTTCAGAAATGTACTTAGAAGTAAAATAAGAAGTCAATTCTAAAGCGCTTTACCCAGCACTCATCCTGTGGAAGGTGATAAGGAAATCACTGTGCCCATAGAAAAGTAATTTCAACATTAATCCCACTGCAAGAAGTTTGCAGGCTAGGAAGGAGATGCGATGTGAACTCATAACGCCTCGGACAGATAAAATTCTCTAGGGAAACATCTCTCAGGCTCCTTTGAGCGTGACCCTTGGTGATAAACTCAATTTATATAATGACCTAATAATAAAGTACATCTCCCAGCCACTGAAATAAACCATGTGATCCATTCTGTTTTGTCCCCGTTGCTTTCCGTTCCTGATACATTAATAAAACATGACGGTTGTGACCCTTCCAATGGATTTTGGTGCCCTGTTTGTGGGCTTTGGCCCAAAGCTTCATAAACAGCACTTAGGGTACATGCCACATATGACGACTTCATTATTTTGGTTGTTTTTTTTTTTGTGGGGGATTGGTTTTTTGTTTTTTGTTTTTTTAGAAAATTAGTCCAGTGGGACCTGATAGGGACATCTCCAAAGGCCAGAATCCGGCTCTCAGATTTCCAGAGTCGCTCTCTCCTCTATTCCCATTTCTACTACAAAGAAACAGATAGGTCAGTCAAGAGAACTGAACAGGAGCTAGTCTCTGAACCTCCTGCACAAAACGGGATCCACTTACATGCTTTGGTAGCTTGAAGAGGAAGGGGGCTGGGGAAGAGAGTCGAGGTGTTAGGGCCAATTGCCTTGCTGCCTGCCCACCTGGCACCGCGTATGATTCCCCAAAGCACCACCAGGGGTCACTCTTGAGCACAGAGCCAGGATTAGCTCCTGAGCACTGCCCGGTGTGAGGCCGCTTCCCAGCAAAAAAAAGGCAAAGGATGAAGAAATATATACTTCAAACTCTCTTCAGTTTTCCTAATTTGAGAACTATGATATTCTTACCTGGTGTTATTTACAGTGCTGTGACAGGTCCTGCCCCCAAAGCCCAAAATACAGAAAATATGCTAATAGTTATTGCATATTAGAAGAGTTTATCCTTCTTTCTAAACACACTTGGGTTACTTTAACTCCCTCGAGTTTGTCTTTTTTGAATTTGAATTTAACTCCTTTAAATTTGTCAGCTACTAAGGAACCAAGAATACCAGGTCTATCTTGGTTGTATTTGATTCTTATTCTATAATTTGCTAAGTAATAGATGAAATCTCTACACCTCAGTTTATCCAAACATTAAAAAAAACCCACTGGTAAGAGAGATAATGCAGTGGATATGATAATTGCTTTATCTGAGCACACCCAGGTTGGTACCCTAGGCCTGCTGAGAGACACCCCCGAACACAGAGCCAGGAGTAAGCCATGAGCAATGCTGAGTGTGGTCCAAAAGCAAACACAAAACAATCACCACTGCAACAACAAAAAACTCCCTTCCTGCCTACTTCAAAATTATGCTGCAGTTTATTTAAAGAGAAGGTAGGAGACAGAGGCAGAGATATACTTTGTACAGATGCGACCATGAATTCCTCCATCAATATAACAAGATAGTGGCATTTAAAAAAGAAACATTTTCAGAGTTAACTCCATTCTTTATCTTAACGTTAACATTCAAATCAAGTTAATATTTAATCTTTTGCAGATGGTAGAAATTTCATTGGCCTTACTGTTCTATGACTATATAAGATTCACACACCCTAAATAATCTCTACATAAATTTATTATCACAAAAATACATTCTAACCTTTAATCATTCGTAAGTCATTTGATTTTGTTTTTAATATTTCACAAGGAAAAACATTAAAGATATTCTTGAACTAAACTGTATATCAACACTGCCTCCTAGAGGCTTATGTCTTATTTGGGGCTGGGGGAGGAATTTAATGCCATCCACCAGAAATAATCATCATTAAAGAAAACACTTATTTGATACCTAAAATCATCTGCTAAATGGTCATTGTAAGAATATATTTTCGTCTTTATTTCAGAACCTGAGAGATCAAGATCCCCTTTTGAGGTTAAGATTATAAGGCAGGAGGCTGCTGTCCCGAGCCTGCTTAGGAAGTCTGCTTTCAATTGCATTCTGGCAGGGGACTGGAAGCCAGTCAGAAGTTCACAGAACAAAGGAGTTTACCCTCTGACTAGAAAGTATAATAAATATCCGTGTGCTACCTGGAATTCAAATAAGGCTTTTGCCGTTTACTGGCTAACACTACACTGCAGCAAAGCCCTGGCTGGAAAGTCAAACCCAAAGCTGGGCAAAAATGGAGCCAAAGCTTCAGTTCCCAGCGTCTCCAGCAGAGGGCAGCAGGCCACCGGTAGAGACTAGCAGCTGACCACGATAAACGTGTTTAAATGACAGTTTATCTGTAGCCCTCTTTTGCTTTCCGCCCTTGTTTATTTTTCTAAGACGTGGGACAACTCACTCAGCAAGGAAATCCTTACACCTCCATCCACGTTTTCAGATATCTTGTTTTATTCCAGCTTTCTGGTTCTTTTGCCGGCATTGCACGTCCTGTTTCCTTAAGCTATCCCTCCCCGCTTATAATTCCCTCGGTCTATCTGGAACCTTCTGTGCGTTATCTGCCACGTAAATGATACGGATTCTTCCATAACAAGGAAGAAGTCCATTGGAAGAATGAGAGGACCCATGGACTACTTCGGGTTCAGCCTGAAGAACAGTAAACAGAGTTGGAGACAAAACAGGGGGAAAGGCATTTGCCCTCCACGTGGAAGACCCTGATTCCATCCTGGGCACCAGATAGACGTGGTTCCTCTGAGCACCATCAGGGGTCACTCCTGAGCACAGAGTCAGCAACAGCCCCTTAACCCCACTGGGTATGGCCCCCAAATCCTCTCCCACTCTAAAATAAAAAATATGAAGACTGGAGTGATAGCCCTCCAAGTAGAGCATTTGCCTTGCACACAGCCAACCAGAATCCCATCTCAGGCATCCCATATATGCCCTGAGTACTGCCAGGAATGATTCCTGAGCACAAAGTCAAGAAAAAAAGTCCCGAGCATATGGGGGTATGGTCCAAAAGCAAAACAAACAAATAAATCAGAATATTAAACACACATATAACAACAGATATCGCTCTAAAAAAACTCAGGGAGCCAGAAAGATAGCACAGCAAGCAAAGCATTTGGCTTGCATGTGGCCAACCTGGGTTCTGTTCCCAGAGGCCCCTATGGTGGGTCCCCTGAAGGCCAACAGTAGTGGTCCCTGAGCACAAAGCAAGAAGACTGAGCACCACTGGGTGTAGTGGCCTCAAATACCGGCCTACCAAGCCTCCAATTTATTTACTTTTTTTTTTTTCAGTAACAAAGGAGCATTTAACATTTGAATGGAAAAGCCCTCTGGAGAGGCAGCCAAATGCAGACCTCTCCAACTGAGAGGGAAGGGCTGGGTCCCTTGGTAAGGATTGAGGGAGTTGGCAAAGGAAGGGCAGAGCCCAGAAATGTTTCCAGTTTTTCAAGCAACTGGAGGCATTTTGTTGCCCTTGGACAAATGAAAATTCAGAGGATAGGAAGTGAGAGACAGATGTCAACATCTGTGCTGTCACGAGCCAGAGATAAAGCCACAGACTACGAGGACAGCAAATAAGACCCTTCAAAGAACCCCACGTCAAATGCAGGAGAACCTGAGCACAGAGTCTGACATATCTGTGAAAGGTTTCACGCCGATTCATGCACGGACAAGCCTTCAGGGGAAGTATCTCGTCCCTGACCAAACCTTTATTTTTCCCAAATGCTTAGAAGACTTTCAGCCGCCATTAAGCATTAATTCCATGGAGACTGTCACGGTGCCATTTACAGATTATTGCTGTTTGTTCCTGCAAGTAGGTTTGCTGAGTTCTCTTTTTGGCTGGTTTTTGTGGTTGTTTGTTCCAACTTACTACATGGCCTTGAAAGGAAAAAAGCTTCATATCTCTAAAAAGCAGTTCAAACTTCACCCCCCCAATTCAGCCCAGCCATCCTTCCAATTATTTTGACTTAATGAGATTTTACTGTTCTTTGGAAAGGTTAATGTCTCAGCATATGACTTGGCTTCATGGACGCTAGCCATGTTTCCAAACCGTGAGTGCAGAGTGTAGAAAAAAAATCAATGAATACATTTAGAATTCGGAGTTTGAGTCCTAGCTTTGCCTCTCACTCAGCAACGCCAGTAAGTCCCCGCCTTCCTCCGTCTTGTCCCACCTGTCATCCTGGAGCAGGAGCCATGCTAATGTTCTCTGTATCGTTCCAATTTTAGTATATGTGCTGCTGAAGCGAGCACTGTCCCACCTGTCAGATGACAAATTTTATGATCTTGCTGAAAAAATAAAATCCACATCTCGCTTCTATTTGACAGTAGAGACAATCAAGCCGCCTCACCATTGTCAACAAATATTTACCGAGTGCCACTTGGGGGTATGTTCCAGGAGACTTAATTGTGAGTGAAGTTTCCCTGGCCAAACAGACAGCAGATGACATAAATAACCTCGCCAGAGGGCAGGAAAATGTTACTAGCCTGGCGCTGGGAAACACAAATGTCATTCCCTCCTCCAGGTATGGCTTCTTAGGGAGGTAGCTGCAGCTCTGTGCATTTTCATGTCGTGGATAGTTTCCTTCTTTCTTCTTTCTGGTTTTTTTTTTTCAAACAAGGGGCTTTTTGGGGACTACACCCGGCTGTGCTCTGGCTTTACTCCTGGCTCTAAGCTCAGGAATTGTCTTGAGGTCCCAGTCAGTGTTCAGGGTCTATATGGTGCCTAAGAGCAAACCCAACCTTCCACATGAAGAGCACATGACCAGTCTCTGCGCCATTGCCCTGGCGGAGCATGTGACCAGCCCAAAACTGCACCCTGGTCCTGGTCTTTAAGGGGCCTCAGGCCCCTACCTTAATCCACATCTAGACCTGATCTCAGATGCCTTCCAGAAATCCCTTAATCTCATTTTTCTTTCTTTTAAAAATGGTGTTTATTTTAGTTTGGGGACCACACCTGGTGGAGCCCAGGGCTTAGTCCAGGCTCTGCACTCAGGGATCACTCCTGGCAGGGATCATATGGGATTCGGGATTGAACCCTCCCACCCACCGAATCCTTGCAGTTTTCTATGGTATGTTGGAGAGACCGTAGGGCGCCCGCTCTGATCCCTGGCACTGCCTATGGTGCCCAAACACCATCAAGGGCCGCTGCCTAGTAAAGAGGCTGCAAAGTGTTCTCGACCCCAAAAGAAAGAAATAAAAATGCTGAGGCCAAAGGGGTAGCAGTGTGGAAGGTACCTGCTTGCGTATGTCTGGTTCGGGTTCAGTCCCTGGTGAGATGGTGCATGGCGGGCTGGAGAGCTGAGCCCAGTTAGTCCTCAGGAGGTGGCTTTTCCGAAACTAAAAGCAGGGAATGCAGAATATGAGCTTTCAGGAGAGGCCTAGGGACGCTGCGGGAGGTGGGGGTGGGAGATGGGGGAGGAAGCCCCGCAGAGAAAGCTGGAAGCCATAAGAAGGTCTCCAAAAGGAAGCCCCCCAACCCCCCCACCCCCATCCCCGCCTGCTGATTCCTCCTTGGTTCACATTTGCTCCCTGTGACCACCCCTGTTCTGCCACTGCTGATTTCCACGGTTCCTGTATGATACAGCTCTAAACAAAACAAAACAAAAAAAAAGCATCTTTGACTCATGCGGTGCCAGAAAACACATTCCCTTATGACACATCACAGGAACCATAAACTATTTGGAGAAACACAGGAAGGCTCTCCAAACCCCCCAAATGATTGCTAATACACGCATAAGGATAAAGGAAGGTAAAGTCCTACTCTTTTCACGTTAGAGGACCAGAAACACGATTCTCTGTCAACTCATCAACCTGTAGTCCATGGTGAAGCATCGTGCTGCCATGAAAGGAGCATGTTATTACAGGGAAGTGGCTCCAGGTGCCTGCCTGCAGGTATCCACCTGTCGGAAAAACGGGCAGGATGAATCAGAGCCATGTAAATTAGCCAGTGCGCCGCACTGCAGGCCAAGAGACGTTATCGAGAAAGACTGTAGCGTTGGGTTTGTGGGCAGAAGTAGGCGTGCAGATAATAAACAACAAAGCTGGACTGAGAACAAAACAAATTCCATATTCTTCTCCTGAAGGTCTCACAGGATTCCAGAGCTGGGATTCAGTTTTGCAAACAGGGTTGAGCTGGGAATTCCCAACATCCCCTTAACTACTAACGTTGTCGGGAGAATGATTTTCTCTGTGTAAAAACAGCAAGGATACGTAGGGACGAAGTGGACGTTTCTTGTCAAGAAAACTTTAAATATATATATATATACATATATTTATATATATATATATATATATTTATATATATATATATATATTCTTAAGCAGTCGCAGGACTGTATTAATGGACCCGGTAGATTCATCGACAAATGTCTTCACTTACAAGGTTTTAATTTTAGTTCCCAACGTTCAATTACCCAATATTCTAGTTAATATTGGGTTATTGACTAAGAAAAAGGAATTGGATCCGCGTCAGAAAGGTATACGTTAAATTAATCAAAGCCTATGCGGTGCATGAAGCTATATGCTAAACTAACCAAGCTTACGCAGTACAGGTACACGGTATGTGGGGTGCAGCAACGCTGTCTTACAATGAGGTGCACTTCTCCACTTCTCTTCCTTCCAACAGTCCCACCAACTTCTGCGATGTCCATTTGTCCCTGGTGCATAATTAAATCAATAATTGAAGAGGCAGGAGAGAGGGACCAAGATAAAAAGATCATTTCTAGAAAACCAGAAAACACCCAGGAAACTGGGAACTTCTTTAGCCCAGAGAGGGGGAAGAATGTCTCCCCCACACCAAAGTGGTAGAGAAAAACATTTAATAATAACACAACTTTAAGGGCTGTTTCAACAGGACACTGACATTGGTTTCCCACTTCCATCTGGGGAGTCTCAAAGATATGAATGTTGTGGGTTTGTTTTTTTTTCCCACCAGACCCATGTTTCTCAGAAACAAGTAGATTTCCTGGAACTAGTTTGTGAAATTCAAAAGAGCTACAACAACTCTCACCCTGCAGAATCTGCTAAATAAACAAAATTGAGGTGGCAGGGGTGGGATTGGGGATGGGGGAGCAGGGAAAGAGACACAGAAAGTGAGACGAGGACTTCGCTGAAGGGAAAATATTTTAAAATAGAGTTAGCAGGAGCCGGAACAATAGAGAGCACAGCAGGTAGGGCATTTGCCTTGCACCACGACTGACCCGAGTTCCATCCCCAGTTTTACTCCTGGTGGTCTCCTGAGGACCACCAGGAGTAATATCTGAATGCAGAGCCAGGAGTAACCCTAAGCATCTCCAGGTGTGTCTCCAAAATAGTAAAAAAAAAAAAAAAAAAAACTAAATAAAATAGTTAGGAGAATGAACCAAATCCAGCAGGAAGGAGCTGCACTTTTGAGAGTCATCTCATCTGCCCACAGTGCAATGCCTTTGTTTACAGAGGAAGTGACACATGAAACCATTTGTATTTGTTATTTGTCCCTTGTCTGTTGATTCAATGACAAGGACTGACTATACTCTAAGCACAGACAGCATACCAGGTGCTGGGTGTGGGAGGGAGGGTATAAAAAATCGTGATGGCAACTAACATTTCCTGAGCGTTTGCGACATGACTGTTATTATTATTATTAGTCTAAATTTTCCTAAAAGAGGAAATTGAGCACTGCTGAGCCATCTAAATCAAAAGGATGGAGCAAGAATTAAGCCAGAGGTGGCCTAGCTTCTCATAATTGCCACATGCAAGCCTTTTTTGCAGTAAGCTAATTAGGTTAGAATTAATCTCCACAACTCCACCAGCAGTATATTCTTGGCACATGGTAAACTCTTAATAAATATTTGCTAACTGAATTGAAACTGAATCACCAACTTTATTGTGATTTTAATTTCAACTTATTTTTACAAGAATATGTTACCTGTTTACTCTGTTTGGTGGACTTGTTTGCAAGTAAACATACTCTTACCCATTGTTTGTAAACACTTTGTCTAGCACCCCGAATTCTTTTGCTGCCATTGTGAAGTCTGAAGCCGCAGGGATAACAAATCTCAGGAATAAACCACATATTTTACATGTTTCTGGGACATGACTCCAGAATTGAACAATCCTTTCCCTTTAGAGATTATATTTTGGTCTTGATTTGAAGTAGCTGGTTTACCAGCTAATTTAAATTCATCATTTTATTATCTTTCAGGAAAGAAGGGAGAACAGAGCTATAGTAAGGTGGGTAAGGTGTTTGCCTTGCATGTAGCCAACCCAGGTTCAATTACCAGCACACCATATGGTGCCCCAAGCCCACTAAAAGAGATAGGTCCCTGAGGTAGAGCCAGGAGTAAAGCCTTGGGCAATGCTGGTATGGCCCAAAAAATCAGAAAGGGAGGGAGGGAGGAAGTGAGGAAAGTATAGAGTCCAGGGTCCTCCTCATCTCACCCTAGACTGGCTCTGGGGTAATGAATGGCAGGGCCAGGGACACTGATTCTGAAATGGAGTCTGAGTGGGTCTTCACATGCCTTCTGCCTTCCCTTTGCAGCCCCCAGACAGAGGTCATTTAAAGGAAATCCCTTTGAAATCTTCAGCCTGCATTTGAGAATACTGTTTCCTACCATCAGTCTTCCTGAGTCACAGCTCTGAGCCAGGTGTCCCTGTCAAGTCCTTCCCACTCTCCCACGGGCATCACTTCCCACCATCAGAAAATTCTAAGTACTCTGATCACTCTTCTCAAATCTGTGTTATGTCACCGTAAGACCTAAGACGGTCCTGAATTATAGGAACCTCTGAAATATCAACCATTGGAGATTACTAAATACCGGTGTTCAGAAACAGAAGACCTTTAATCATCAATTAAACAACATATTTGCAAGTCAAGTGTTCTCTAATCCTATCCTATCAATATGATGAAATCAGACAAGTTAGCCAATATTACATTCATCATAATTCTTGAAGATATATTATTATATAATCTCTGATGTGAAATTTGGAAGGAGTTCAGAGACTTGATACCTCTGTAAGAGATTACTCTCACCCATCTGCTCAGTTATGTGAAAAAAGTTCTCAGAACTTACATTTACTATTAATAAAACGATTAAAAGGCATAGAATGGTGCTAAACTCTCTTATCAGAGCAATAAGCAAACTTGAAACATGGATTATGGGCTGGAGAGATAGTACTATTTCTCCAGAATAAAGATATTATATTATAGATAGAGATAGTACTATTTCTCCAGACCCTCCCAAACATTTAGGGTAAAAAAAGACATGCTGATGCCAAAAGGAATATGAAAAAGTGTTACATTCACTTACTGTTGGGAAATGCAAATCTAAATGATAGTGAGATATTACCACACATCTCTTACATTAGTCTGTATCAAAAAGTCCAGAGGCAATCAGTGCTGTTAGGGACAGAGTGAAAATATGACCATCAGTCACTGTTGGTAGGGCTATCCCCTGGTTTGTTCTCACGAAAAGCCACATAGAAAGTTTTCCAACATTAATTTGGAAGTTGTATGTACACCTATATTCATTGCAGTGCTATTTGAAAGAGTTAAAACCTGGAAAAATGCAATTTTTCAAAGCAGAGAGTAAATAAAGAACAGAGTACTACACAGTTATGAGAAGAGATGAAATCCTGTCTGTTGCTACCCATTAGATAGAACTGAAGGGTGTCATGTTAAGCAAATTAATTCAGAGAGAGAAGGACAATTGCAGGAAGACCTCACTCATATATGGATATAAAGAAACACAGGAAGGTAATGGACAGTGTTCAGTGAAAGCAACTCTTTTTGCGGTGGCAACAGAATGGACCTAAGGACAGTGACCTAAGGACAGTGTAGTTGTCTTGGAGCATATTGGTGGCAGTTGGTGGTGCAAAATTTTGCACCTTAAGAGCATAAACATTGGCCCTATTGTAAAAATCATAATAAATACATACGATGTTTCAAATAATAGGAAGAATGTAATAAACATGGATTCAAGAGAGAAAAAACAAACTATATAGTATTTCTCCACTGCTATAAAAGAATTATTAACACACATATTTTCCCCTTTCCTTTTTCTGCTTTTGAGTAATCATGTTCCATGGTTGTCTGCAGTACTCACACACTTAAATTGTATTGTTGGGATCAAAAATAAGTCAGTACTACTGGCACTGCACTATGTGGGTAAAGTCTCAAACCAAACTCTCAGCCTCCTGCAGGGTGGGTGGGAAGCCTACCATGGAGCCATAACTGAGTCAGAGCCCCAGGACTCCTCAAAATATTTTTAGAGACATAAAGGTCAGATTGGTTTGGCACTTTGCTTTTAAGTAATAACTTTTTTTTTAATGCCAGGGATCAAACCTAGAGCCTCACATAAGCAAGGCATGTACCATTCCACTGAGCCACATCCTGACCAAATAGCTCACTTGTTTTTCGATTTTTATTTTATTGTGTTTTTTGGGGGGCAAGCAGGTGCCCTTGGGCTCTACTTGCATGATACAGGTCATATGGAGATGTTACTGGTGCCCGCTCGAGCAAATCGATGATGAACGGGAAGACAGTGATTTTTTTTTTGGGGGGCAAACCCTTGGGTGTGGTGCCTAGGTGATACTATCACTTGGTTTGGGTCACTCCCGCCAGTTCTTGGGGTCCTTGGGGCATGCCAGGACCCTAAGGGGTCAGTTGTGTGCAAAGGAAGTGCCTTAACTCCTGTGCCATGTCTTCAGCCTTAACACTTGCTTACTTTTTCTTTCTATTTTTCTAGGATCACACCTGGCAGGACTCAGGAGTCCATACACAGAACCAGGGATCAAATCCATGTTAGTTGCGTGCAAGGCAAGTGCCTTGTCTGCTGTGCTGTCTCTCTCTGGTCCTTATCATTCTCTCTCTCTCTCTCGCTCTCTCTCTCTCTGTCCCTTTCACTCTCTCTCTCTCTCCCTTCCTCTCTCTTTATTGAATCACCAAGCAATGCACCATTACAAAGCTGTTCATGATTGGGTTTCAGCCATACAGTGTTCCAGCACCCATTCAGCACCAGTATACTATTTCCAAACATTGACTTTAAAAGTGTTGATTTGCACTGCATTAGACAGTATATCTTTTGAAAAATTATAAACTTAATTTTTTAGAAAGTAATAACCTTAAAATATACAAAAAATATTGATTGTTTTGCTTTTAAATAATGTGGGGAAGAGACTAACAAAACACAGAAAGTTCTAAGCTGCTCTACCAAGGATCTGAAATCCATACAAAACCTCAAGAATCTATGGCTTTTACTATTGCAACACTTCAAAGAAATTTCACTGTTATACTATGAAATCAGGTTTTTAAAAAAGCTTGTCATTTCATAAAATTGTGCAATTAGCCCATTCAGCTCTTACAACACTTTAATGCAATCAAATTTAATTAAATTGGCTCTTATGAAAAAAATCATTCATAAATACCTAAAACAATGTTTGAAGACTGTTATTAAGTCCCATTTACATTCATTTAGGGGCTGCAGAGAGTATAGGTGGCAGGGCACTTGCCTTGCATGCGGCTTGACCCCCTGTTCTATCCCTGGCACCACACATGATCCCCTGAGCAACACCACGAGTAAACCCTGAGCAAAGAGCCAGGAGTAAGCCCTGAGCACTGCCAATGTGGCCCAAACCACCAGCCCCCCAAATAAATTTTTAGTCACCAAATTATTGGGTCCCTTTCCCAGGGTTGAACTTTGAGGAAGGCCTTGGGAGTGTCTGAGTTCCTTGTCAGTTTATCCAGAAGTGGGAGGAAGCAGTCTACAAACAGGCCATGTATAACTCAGACAATTTCAATATGTTCTACACTGAAGAAAATGAAAACCTGAGCAAGTGACAGCAAATCATTACAGGCAGAAATAGAGGGATATTGGCCCTGAGGCTTAACTTTCAGAATCCACATATGGCTCAGTAGTAGAAGAAGTGTCTTACATGTGTGAGGTCCTGGGCTTGATCATGGCAACACACACAAACACACACACACACACACACACACTCTCCATGCCCAAGTACTACCAGGATCAGTCCTAAGCATAGATCCAGGGATAGCCAGTTAGCACCACCAAGTGTGGCCCCAATCCCACAGGCACCCCCTCCAAAACATTAATTTTTGGAAATGCTCAGGGGTTACTCCTGGCTCTGCACTCAGGAATTACTCCTGGTGGTGCTCGGGGGACCATACAGGAAGCCAGGATAAAACCCAGGTCCGCCACTTGCAAGTACTATCACTTCAGCCCCTCTTTTCTGGCTTTTCTGATAATGTCTACTGTAAAATTTTATCCTTTGTTATTGACTTTATTGTTTGGGATTTTTTTTGAATTTGTTTTTTTTTGTTTTGTTTTGCTTTTTTTGGGGGGACCTCACCTGGCAGATCTCAGGAATTACTCTAGAGCTCTGTGCTTAGGGGACCATACCTGACAGTGCTTGGGGAACCCTAAGCAGTGACAGGTATCAAACTGGAGTTGGTTGTATGCAAGGCAAGTGTCCATCCTTTGTAAAATCTCTCTGACCATAGTTATTTTAATTCTAAATAACTGCTCATTTTTATATAAAATTTTAAATCTATAATTTTTGTGTGTTCAAATAGCATAAGCATCAGACCTCACAGAGGCTATCCAACCTTTGGGCGGAGCTGTTTGGAAGGGCCTTTCCCCTGTGGCTGACATTGGTGCTGAGATCTGAATGAGGATAGCATTCCAGGAAGGGACGGCAAGTGACAAAGCATTGAAAGGAAATGACCTTGGCTTGAGAAGGTCTGGATGGCAGAAACAGAAATACTGGCAAATGCCAGTGTCCTCAGGGGTAGGAAGTTTGCATCTCATCCCAGATATAACCATCAATATGAAGGAAGAAGGAGGAGGAGGAGGAGGAAGAGGTAAGAGGAAGGAAGAGGAAGAAAAGGAAAAAGAAGAAAGTGGAAGAAGAGGGAGAAGGAGAGAAGAAGAGGAAGAAGGAGAGGCCACCTGCCCCTCGAGGTGTTGCAGGTGTGGCTATGGTGCCCAGCTGTGTTGGCAGGTGGCAGACAGGAGATGGGTTTGTCTACAACCACAGGGCTCTGCCCTATGGGCCCTGGATGGTGGATGGTTTGACATACGAAGAACAGTACGCAGCCACACAAGAGGCTTAGGTAACAAAGTAGGCTAGGACCAGGTCCTTCCCAGGATCTTTCACACCTGTACAACATAATGATCATTGTAGTTGTAACAAACTGGGGAGGTGGACGGGGGAACAAGGCACTATAATGTCACATTAGAAATCACTACTGAAATTCATATGGAATAATAAACCCCCACGGATAGCTAAAGCAATCCTTGGGAAAAAGAAGATGGCAGGCATCATCAACCTCAAACTGTACTCCAAAGCAGTAGTAATTAAAATAGTGTGGTATTGGAATAAAAACAGACCTGTGGACCTATGGAATAGAGTTGAGTATCCTGACACCAACCCTCAAAGATACGATCAGTTAATCTTTGATAAAGGAGCAAAGAATCCTAACTGGAGTAAGGAAAGCCTCTTCAACAAGTAGTGCTGAGGAAACTGGACAGCTACATGTAAAAAAATGAATTTGGACCTGTGCGAAAAAATCAGATCAAAATGGATTAAAGGTCTCAATATCAGACCTGAATCCATAAAGTACATTGAAGAAAATATAGGAAAAACCCTCCCACGACATTGAAGCTAAAGGCATCTTCAAAGGTGAAAACCATTAACAAAACAACTAGAAAAAAAGATAAACATATGGGACTACATGAAACTAAAGAGCATTTGCACCTCGAAAGAAACAGTGACCAAGATACAAAGACAATCCACAGAATGGGAAAGAATAGTCACCCAATACCCATCTGATAAGGGGTTAATATCCAGAATATATCAGGCACTGGTACAACTATATAAGAAAACAGCCAACCCCATTAAAAAATGGGGAGAAGAGATGAACAGAAACTTTGGCAATTTCTGTTCAAAGAACAGATTTCTGTTCGAAGAAATTGAATGGCCAAAAGGCATATGAAAAAATGCTCATCATCACTAATCATCAGAGAGATGCAAATCAAAACAACAATGAGATATCATCTTACACCACAGAGACTGGCCCATATCCAAAAGGGTAAAAACAAGTGCTGGCATGGATGCGGGAAAAAGGGGACTCTCATACATTGTTGGTGGGAATGTAGACTTGTACAACCTTTCTGGAAAAAATATGGACATTCCTCCAAAGGCTAGAAATTGAGCTCCCTTTTGACCCAGCCATACCACTCCCTGGGAATATACGCTGGGAAGCCAAAAACACACAGCATCTGCACTTTTATTTCCATAGCAGCACTATTCACAATAGCCAGAACCTGGAAACAACCAGTATGCCCAAGAACTGATGACTAGATAACTGATGACTAGATAAAGAAACTTTGACTGAGAACTGATGATGACTGAGAACTGATGACTAGATAAAGAAACTTTGGTACATCTACACAATGGAATACTGTTGGAGGACAGGTTTAGCTATTCTGGGAGTTTTGTTGTTTTGCCCACTCCCAGCTTAATCTATTTAAGCCAAGGTTCATTCTAATGAGACCTCTCTTCTATGTAAACACTGCTAGAGGGTGTGGCAGTTACAGAAGTCACCTTGATTGAATAACTTCTGACTTATACATCTATTAAGACTTCTATGTTTTCTAGATTGGGCACAGCTCCTCTGTATACCGACTGTACCCAATGTGGGACAGTTAGAATTTACCAGGAGACTACCATCCTGGCTACATTGAGACTATAGGAAGACTATAGGAAGGATCATACTAGTTTGCTCTAAGCAGGCGAGTGTGACCCTTTCAGTACACCAGAACAAGATACTCAGAATCACCCTGGTGCAGATAATAATAAGAAGGACCTTGTGGGTACCATCTAGATTATATAAAGCTCATGAAGTTAAGATGAATTACTTTATACCAGCCCCCCCTCTCTCTCCAGTGTTTTACATAAGAGATAATCTTGGGATTAGTCCTTGGCATAACCTTTGTTTATACCTGCAATAGGGTGTGGCACTGCTCTTCTACACTCTGTTTAAAGTTCTTTGTTGACATAATCCTCCTGGTTGGATTCCCGATCACAATCTTCCCATTCATCATCTATTTGCTAGAGTGGGCACCAGTAATATCTCCATATGTCCTGTCTCATGCCAGTAGAACCAAGGGCATCGGCTTGCTACAGGAACATAACGAGCCTCAAACCATTATATTAGGTCATGCAAATGACCTAATATAATTGCTACTGGAATTTGGCATATCAAATACAACACGAGCAGCTTGCCAGGCTTGCTGCACTGGGGTCCCCGACAGTGTCAGGACAGACGTTGTCTTCTACCTCCGAGGACGCCGGGAGAACAGATGAAAACTCACGAGTCCGGTGCAGTTCCAAAAATGGCTTTTAATAGTACAAAAGCTTTTCCACATCACTCCAATATAATGAGCAAACTTTAGCTCTGGTCCGAACTTAGACCATACAAAAGAGCCTAAGTCTCCCACCAAAGAGAGAGAGGATCTCACCCGAGCTGAGTCCTACCCAGAAGAAGGAGCAAAGGCCAAAGAGCAAAAAAAAGCCGCAGGAGCCAAAAGCTGAAGGCTGAGGGAACCAAAAGGCAAAAGGTGAAGGGGCCTCAAGTCAGCCCCTATATACACCAAAGTAACCCAATCGGGAGGTTGTCATGCCAACAAAGAACCCTAAACAGAGTGTAGTGCCACACCCTATTGTAGGTATAAACAAAGGTTACACCAAGGACTAATCCCGAGATTATCTCTTATGTAAAACACTGGAGAGAGAGGGGCTGATATAAAGTAATACATCTTAACTTCATGAGCTTCATGTAATCTAGATGGTACCCACAAGGTCCTTATTATCTGCACCAGGGTGATTCTGAGTATCTTGTTCTCATGTACTGAAAGGGTCATACTCGCCTGCTTAGAGCAAACTAGTATGATCCTTCCTATAGTCTACCTTTAGTCTCAGCGTAGCCAGGGTGGTAGTCTCCTGGTAAATTCTAACTGTCCCACATTGGGTGCAGTGGGTATAAAGAGGAGCTGTGCCCAATCTAGAAAACATAGAAGCCTTAGTAGATGTATAAGTCAGAAGTTATTCAATCAAGGTGACTTCTGTAACTGCCACACCCTCTAGAAGTGTTTACATAGAAGAGAGATCTCATTAGAATGAACATTGGCTTAAATAAGATTAAGCTGGGAGTGAGCAAAACAACAAAACTCCCAGATTAGCTAAACATGTCTTCCAACAGCCGAGCAGGGAGGCATACTCTTTTAAACACCTCCAAATAACATGCCGGTTGGATTACTTTGGTGTATATAAGGGGCTGATTTGAGGCCCCTTCACTTTTGGGCCTTTTAGCTTTCAGCTTTTGGCTCCTATGGCTTTTGGCTCCTCGGCCTTTTGCTTTTGGCTTTTTGGCTCTTTGGCCTTTTGCTCCTTCTTCTGGGTAGGACTCAGCTCGGGTAAGATCCTTTCTCTTTGGTGGGAGATTTAGGCTCTTTTGTATGGTCTAAGTTCGGACCAGAGCTAGAGTTTGTTCATTATATTGGAGAGCTGTGGAAGAGCTTTTGTATTATTAAAAGCCTTTTTGGGAACTGCACCCGGACTCGTGAGTTTTCATCTGTTTCCCCGGCATCCTTGGAGGTAGAAGAGAACTTCTGTCCCGACACTGTTGGGGGACCCCAGCGGCATTCCCGACAGAATACTATGCAGATGTTAGGAAAAAATGAAGTTATGAAATTTGCCTATAAATGGATGGACATGGAAAGGATCATGTTGAGTGAAATTAGTCAGAAGGAAAGAGAGAGATATAGAATGACTGCATTTATTTGCATGACATAAATATATATATGTATATATATACATGTGTGTATATATATGTATATATATATACATATATATACACACACACACACATATGATACCAAAATCCAATGTCAGGCAAAATGTGGATCAGGTCTTACCAAAAGTGGAAATTACCACAAGCGTGTGGGAGTCAGAGGTTAGGTAAGACAGAGAAGGGAACGTGCAAATAAATGTTGAAAGGACTAATACCAACCTAGAACTGAGCATTCAATACAGGCAAAAAAAATGTACATGATGGCCTCTAAGTGTAGGTACTGCAATCTACAATATGTAAGAGAAGGAAAAGAGAGGGAGAGAGAAAAGAGATAAAGAACCTGCCATGGAGGCAGGCTATGGGAGGGGGAGGGAATTGGGGATATTGGTGGTGGGAAATGGGCACTGGTGGAGGGCAGGGTGCTGCAACACTATGTGACCGAAACCTCCAAACATGAACAATGTTGTAATTGTTCGTCGTATAATAAAATATTTAAAAAAAAAAAGAAATCACTACTGAATATACACATAGAAAATTGCATCATAAACCGTAAGGCAAGTCACATGGTGTAGGAGAAGAGACAGAAATACAGAGACAGAAATAGAGATAGAAAGATGAGAGACTCAGACGCACAGGGGAGAACTGCCATCCGGCTCTCCCCTAGCTCAGCTAACTATGAGGCTCCTAGGAGGCAAGATGGGTTTTGGGAGTGGGCCTATCACTTCTGTAGGGCCTAGGAAACAGCCGGATGAGACTCTCTCATCATAATAGCCACATTATCACAGTCCAGACCCCACAGCTTATCAGAACCCATGCAAGAGGGACACTGATCTCAAGACCAGCTCAGAGCAGCCAAGTTCGAGCCCAGGTAGGCGGCTCTCGGAGGTGGAAGTCACCGCATCTTCCTGGAGATGGAGCTGGGGTACCCCATCCCCTCTCTGAGCCATCAAAGAGGCCTGGTGGCCCTGCCCACAAAGTGCCTTGGAGCTCTCGGCCATGATGCAGAGACTCAGACGCATCGGGGGAGAACTGCCATCTGGCTCTCCCCTAGCTCAGCTGACCATGAGGCTCCCAGGAGGCAAGATGGGTTTGGGGAGTGGGCCCATCACCTCTGTAGGGCTTCGGAAGCAGCTGGATGAGACTCATTCACCATAATAGCCGCCATTTTTGTGTGGTCTGGACCTAGTACATCAAACTAGTGGAACAATCATGTTCTAGAATATATTACAATCTACAATGTGTAAGAAAGGGAAGCGAGAAGGAGAGAGAGAGAGAAAGAGAGAAAGGAGATAAATAACCTGCCAAGGAGGCAGGCTCGGGGAATGGGGAGGGAGGTGGGGACATTGGTGATGGGAGATGGGCAGGGGTGAAGGGATGGGTGTTGGAATACTGTAGAACCAAAATTCAAACATGAACATCTTATAATTGTATATCTAACAGTGGTATAATAAAATATTTTTAAAAAAAGAGTAAGAAGGAGAAGGAGTAAGAGGAGAAGGAGGAAGAACAGGAGGAAGAGGAGAAGGCGAAGGAAAAAGAGTAGGAGGAGGAGGAGAAAAAGAAAAAGTAGATAGTGATGATGATGAAGATGATCATCAAAGATAGCCTAAGTCCTAATATGATCACTTGATCACTTGAATCCAAGTTATTCATCGATTTGCTCGAGCGGGTGCCAGTAACATTTCCATTGGACCCTATCACGTGCCAATGTAGCCCAATGGCATCTGGTTGATTCAGGAATATGAAGAGCCTCAAACCGTTCCTTCAGGGGTCTTAACAAGGAAGTCTGACCATCTTGTAGGTGGGCGGCCACGTGATCTTTTGACATCCCGTGGGATCCAGTCCGTAACGGCTCTAGTCCAGCGGTTGTCTCCAAATCGCATTACATGACCAGCCCATCTGATTTTCGATGTCTTGGCAAACGAGACAGCGTCCCTGATTCTGGAATAGTGATGGAGGTCAGAACTCCGGATTCCTTCTCTCACTTGAGTGAGGCGTGATATTCCAAGCATAGCTCTTTCGATGCCTCTCTGGGAGACCCGAATAGCATTCTCATCCTGCTTTCGTAGGGCCCAGGTCTCTGAGGCGTATGTTAATGCAGGGAGAACGGTGGAGTCGAAGAGATGTGCCCGAGCCAGAGGTTCTTTGTCCTTTTAGCTATTTCTTCGATGCCTTTGAAGGCATTCCATGCCGCTCTCTTCCTCCTGCGCAGTATATGATATCAGTATATGATATACTGAAACATTTTACCACTCATAAGAGGTAGAAATCATCACTTTCAATGTGAAAAGTTACTGCTCCTCAGTGCTCAGAATACTGACCATCACAAGAGTCCTAGACTAAGCAAAAAAAAAAAAAGTCCATCATCAGTGACAAATTCATTTTTAACCAAACAAGCCAAAATGCCCAATTTTTTATAAAGGATAGCACACAAAAACTACCAACTGATAATATAAGTTCCAAGTAAATCTGAATATTAAGCCCACAAACTAATCATGAAAGAAGAAACAAAAAAAAAAGAGCTTTTTACAATGGGTTTGACTTCTAGGTTTCTTCCCTTCTTTCCTCCCTTTCCACTAGCCACCCTGCTGTCTCCCTCCAACCTTCAGCCCTTCTACCTTTCTTTCCTTTGTTCTGAGCAACTGCTTTGTCCGAGGCCCATGCATAAAAATAATCAACACAGACATCCGCTTTCTGCTTAGTAAGAAAAGCAGATGTTGAATCAAAATGTATTGATTGCAATTGTGGAATTTTTTTTTGCTTTTTGGGGTCACACCCAGCGATGGTCAGGAGTTACCCCTGGCTCTGCACTCAGGAATTACTCCTGGTGGTGCTCAGTATGAGATAATGGAGATCAAATCCAGGTTGGCCACGTGCCAGGCAAAAGCACTACCTGCTGTACTATCACTCTGGCTCAGAATTTGCTATTTAAAAATAAGTTCAAGAGACTGGAGAGATTGTCCAGGGGTTAGAGCATTTTCCATGCATGGGGTCAACCTGAGTTTGATCTCCAGTATCGTATTGTCTGTCAGCACTACCAGGAGTGATCCCTGAGCACAGAGTCAGGAGTAAACATTAAGCATCCCTGGATATGACCCCAATACAAAAGAGAAGGAGAAAGAGGAGAAATAGGAGGAGGGAAAGGAGGAGGAGGAAGAGGGAGGAGGAGGAGGAGAGAGGAGGAGGAGGAGGAGGAGGAGGAGGAATTCAGGAGAGCAGTAAGCACCTACCAGAGGATTACACCTATGTTGGGAAAGTACCAAAGGTCACTGACCCGGAAGTTGGTTCACTGGTGTGGAGGAGATGAGCATTTTAGGAAGAGGAAGAGTGATAGTAAAGACCCTGAGACAGGAGATAGAAGAGTCTTTAAAAGAGCTCAATAACCCTGCAAAAATGGAGAAGGTGTAGAAATACGGTAGGAGACACCCTGTCACTGACATCTAAAGGCCAAGAGAAGAATTTGGGGGTTTGTTGTTGGCTGGTTACCATTGTTGTTGTTTGCTTTCCTTGGCTGTTTGTTTTTCACTGCAGGGACTGAACCCAGTCTCTTGTAGGCAAACTATGCACTTTATCGCTAAGCTCATCCTTCACCCTTGAGTATGATTTTGGACTTAATCTTCAAATCAATGAGAACATGATAAAGGGTTGAGCAGATGGATCAGGTGACAGAAGCCAGAGTCCCCTATTTCCCAACTATCCAGTTCCCTGAGCCAGAGAAAGCCAAAAGGACCAGAAATTCTTACAGAAGTAGGGTAGCATATACTCGCAAATCAGTCGTTTTCCCTATCTTCACTGAAGTCATACTTGCTAGCCTACCATATATTTGATTTTGAATCTTAAAAAAGTTTTAAATAACATGAACATCAGTGCTTAGGGAGCTGCCTTTTTGTTTCCTTGGGATTGTTAAACAGATGTGTCC
The DNA here is from genome assembly GCA_021461705.1 of Cryptotis parvus. Lineage (NCBI taxonomy): Eukaryota > Metazoa > Chordata > Mammalia > Eulipotyphla > Soricidae > Cryptotis > Cryptotis parvus. Next base: position 39,366 of record JAJIBD010001423.1, on the reverse strand, counting down.
TTTTTTTAACCCTAACTAGGTCATTTTTTAGGCTTTGCAAACAGGGCTGCAGTGACTCTCTATCCTTCCACCTGTCATTGTCACCTGTGGGAGAACATTTCTTAGAAAACTCCTAGAAGTGGAATCACAGATCAGCGAGTATGCATTTGGAACTGCTGAGGGTATTGCCAACACGTCTTCCCAAGAAGTGATACTAGTTTGTCTTATTGCCAGTAGAGATGAAAAAGTGGTATCGCCACAGAGTTTTGATTTGTCCTTTTATTCAAAGTGGGCCTGAGCATCTTTTGATTCAATTAAGGTTAGTACTTGTTAGGAATTTTAAATAGCCTAATTAGGTGGAGAGCCCAGCCAAGGCCTAGAGCTGAACTTAATGGTTCATTTACATAGCAAGCAATTTTTTAAAAAACAACTCTGCGTGAGATACACTCATTGTCATGGAGGAATCTAAGACAGCCGAGGCCCTGAGCCTGCCCTAGATGAGCTCAGGTGTAATAAAGGAGATGAATGTGGAAACGGGCAATTAGATACAAAATGCTATTTAAAAAGAGGAGAAAGAAGCATAGAAAAATAGATGCAGCTAGAGGCAATATTAAAACTCACAGGCAAACTGTTGATGTATATTTTCTTAGACTACTTCATTTTCAGAAGGCCAGAGGTTGGAAACAGACAATTCATTCTTTTTCAATTTTAAGGCCTACTTAAAAGTAAACCTTTAAAATGGGTTTAAGGTTTCTTGGGTTTCTTTTTGAATTTGGCTCTTTGTTTTTTTTTTTTTTTCTGGTTTTTGAGATAATCTTTGTTTTTTTAAAAAATTTTTATTATACCACCGTGAGACATACAATTACAAAGGTGTTCATAATTGGTTCCTGGTAATGCAGGATCGGACCACCGTCTCCTTCGTGCAAAATTCTACTTCCCGCAACGGGGAGAAAAGGCTGCAAAGTTTAAGAAGAGAACTCCCAGAACGACCACCAACTGGGCACTCTTTGGCACCATTGCGGCAACATGGGAAGATACCATCATTGATGACATCGATGAAGAATACAACCGACTGGTTCAGCACCTCCATGATTGTGCGAAGAATGCCGAGAGAGAGAAAGACACAAAGGACGCTTGTCTTCAGAAACTCTTGAGCTCATTCGCCAACGTGGCAAGGCGCGAGCCTCAGGAGACCTAATGCTAACGTCCAAGCTTGCTAAACAGTGCAGAGAAGCGATAAAAGCAGACCTCAAAGACAGAAGAGCAGAAATACTGGAAGATGCAGCAGAAGCCGGGAAAAGTATTCGCACTGCCCGCCTGTCCTTCGCCAACTATAAGACCAAGATGACTGCCCTCCGACGCCTGATGGATCTATCACATCTTCCAGAAAGGCAATGGAGAAGATTATCTAGGACTTCTACTCAAATCTCTTTGATAGCCACATCCACCTGCCCACATACCAAATTCCACAGGATGGATATGTCATTCCCAACGTTCTCCCTTCTGAAATCCGACATGCCATCTCATCGGTAAAGAAGGGAACAGCACCAGGCCCAGACAAAGTCAGACCCGAACATCTGAAGAATCTGCCGTCGGTACTCATCAATACACTAGCTCGGCTCTTCACACGCTACCTGTCTGAATGCAAGGTGCCCTCCCAATGGAAAACCAGCAGGACAGTTCTACTGTTCAAGAAGGGAGACATTCATGACATCGGCAACTATCGCCCCATCTGCCTGTTGTCTGTCATCTACAAGCTGTTTACACGAGTCATCCTGAACAGGATTAGCAGAACACTAGATGAAGGTCAACCATGCGAGCAAGCAGGTTTCCGGAAAGGATTCAGCACAATCGACCATATCCACACAGTAACCAAGCTCATTGAGGTTTGTAGGGAGTACAAGATGCCACTCTGTCTCACGTTCATTGATTTACAGAAAGCCTTTGATTCTGTGGAGACTGAAGCAGTCATCGAAGCCCTAGTCAAACAGGGTGTTCAAACCCAATACATCAAGATCCTTCGTGAGCTGTATTACGGATTCACCACCAGGATCTCACCATTCTACAAAGAAGTGATCATTGATGTCAAAAGAGGGGTTCGACAGGGTGATACCATCTCACCAAAACTCTTCAGTGCCACCCTCGAGAACATCATGAGACAATTAGAATGGGAAGGAATGGGAGTGAAGATAGATGGTCGGCAACTACACCACCTCCGCTTCGCTGATGACATCGTTCTAATAACACCAAACATTAGCCAAGCGGCACAAATGCTGGCTGACTTTGACCGAGAATGTGGAAAGGTAGGTCTACAGCTGAATCTGAAGAAAACTATGTTCATGAGAAATGAACTAGTTCCAGAGGCCCCATTCACTCTCAATGGAACAAACATCTCTGAATGCAGCAGTTATGTGTACCTAGGTCGAGAAGTCAACATGATGAACGACCTAAAACCTGAGCTGCGCAGGAGGAAGAGAGCGGCATGGAATGCCTTCAAAGGCATCGAAGAAATAGCTAAAAGGACAAAGAACCTCTGGCTCCGGGCACATCTCTTCGACTCCACCGTTCTCCCTGCATTAACATACGCCTCAGAGACCTGGGCCCTACAAAAGCAGGATGAGGAATGCTATCCGGGTCTCCCAGAGAGGCATCGAAAGAGCTATGCTTGGAATATCACATCTCACTCAAGTGAGAGAAGGAATCCGGAGTTTTGACCTCCGTCGCTATTCCAGAATCAGGGACGCTGTCTCGTTTGCCAAGGCATCGAAAATCAGATGGGCTGGACATGTAATGAGATTTGGAGACAACCGCTGGACTAGAGCCGTTACCGACTGGATCCCACGGGATGTCAAAAGATCACGTGGCCGCCCACCTACAAGATGGTCAGACTTCCTTGTTAAGACCCTGAAGGAACGGTTCGAGGCTCTTCATATTCCTGAATCAACCAGATGCCATTGGGCTACATTGGCACGTGATAGGGTCCAATGGAAATGTTACTGGCGCCCGCTCGAGCAAATCGATGAATAACGGGATTCAAGTGATCAAGTGAATGCTGTATTCCAGCACCCATCCCTCCACCAGTGCCCCATTTCCACCACCAATGTACCCCACTCCCTCCCGCCCACCCCCCAGGCTGCCTTAATAAGAGAGGTTTCCTCTCTTTCTCTCTCTCTCTCTCTCTCTCTCTCTCTCTCTCTCTCTGTGTCTCTGCATCTCTCTCCATCTTTTTTTACACATTGTGGCTAGCCCTGCAGATATTTAGAGTTTATCACTTAAGTCTGTGTATATTCAATGGTGAGTTTTAGTCTGCCATCACCATTTCACACACTTAGTAAAATACTGGTATCTATTTATATCCTACTAATGAATGCAGTCATTCTATATCTGTCCTTTTCCTTCTGACTAATTTCATTCAGCATGATAGTCTCCATCCATGTCCATCCATATGCAGGTAAATTTCATGATTTCGTCTTTTCTGACAACTGCATAGTATTCCATACTGTGGATGTACCACTATGGTGGGTGTTAGCCAAGTCCTCTGTTCAACCTAAATACTACATTTAGGTTGTTTCCAGGTTCTAGCTATTGTGAATAGCGCAGAGATGAATAAAGAAGTACAGATAGTGTTTCTGCTATGTGTTTTTCAGTCTCTCGGGTATATTCCCAGGAGTGCTATTGCTGGATCAAATAGGAGCTCAATATCTAGTTCTCGGAGGAATGCCCATATTGTTTTCCAAAAGGGCTGGACCAGTCGGCACTCCCACCAACAGTGGATGAGAGTCCCTTTTTACCCACATCCACGCCAGCACCGGTTGCTCTTGCTGTTTTGGATGTGTGCCAGTCTCTGTGGTGTGAGATGGTACCTCATTGTTGCTTTGATTTGCATCTCCCTGATGATTAAAGATGAAGAGCACTTTTTCATATGCCTTTTGGCCATTCGAATTTCTTCTTTTTGGAAGCTTTTGTTGATTTCTTCTCCCCATTTTTTGATGGGGTTGGCTGTTTTTTTCTTGTGAAGTGCTACCAGTGCCTGATATATCCTGGATATTAACCCCTTGTCAGATGGGTATTGGGTGAATATCCTTTCCCACTCTGTGGATTGTCTTTGTATCTTGGTCACCATTTCTTTTGAGGTGCAGAAGCTTTTCAATTTTATATAATTCCATTTGTTTATCTTTGCTTCCATTTGCCTGGTCAGTAGTGTGTTGTCTTTAAAGATACTTTTAGTTTCTATGTAGTAGAGCGTTTCTCCTATGTTTTCTTTGTCGTACCTTATAGATTCATGTCTGATGTTGAGATCTATAATCCATTTTGATCTGACTTTTGTGCATGGCGTGAATTTGGCTCTTTGAATAAAACATTCTATCATTGTTCTCTTATATCTTGGATTGCTAAAGTATTTAGAAAGATGGCAAAAGTTATGATTAAGATCTCCTTAATGGATGGACTGTAGGTGATGTCAAGTGGGAGGTTTCTTCATTTCATTTTTAATTTTTTTTTCTTTGAGCCACACCCAGCAATGCTCAGGGGTTACTCCTGGCTCTGCACTCAGGAATTACTCCTGGCAGTGCTTGGGAGACCATACGGGATGCCGGGGATCGAATTCAGGTTGGCCACGTGCAAGGCAACGCCTGCCTGCTGTGCTTCGCTCCAGCCCCTGTTTTTCAAATTTTTATTTTATTTATTTATTTATTTATTTATTTTGCTTTGTGGGTTACACCTGGGGATGCTCAGGGCTACGCCTGGCTCTGCACTCAGGAATTACTCCAGGCAGTGTTTGGAGACCATATGGGATACCATGGATAGAACCCGGGTCAGCTGCATGTAAGGCAAACACCTTACCTGCTGTGCTATCGCTCTTTTATATTATTTTAAAAGGGACAATGTCTCCTCTCCCTTCATTAACAATTCTGAGGTTGCAATCAACTTTACACTGAGGTCCACAGTAGGCGCACCTCAGACTTCTTAGGCGCAACAAACCTATGTTCTAGGACTCTGTCTTCGAGGAACTCGAGGAACACAACAGCATCCTGTTATTTGCTTTCTCCTTAGAAAAGGCATTTGGGCACTTACATATTTTTTTTAATGTTTGAAAATCTGTTTTACCCTTCCGGTCTTTGCTTAATAGCAAATTGGATCCATAGACATATATACTTGACGCAGTGCAGGGCTGGAGACCAAATAGCCACAGAGCTTTTGAATTGTAGAGCGAGGAGAACAAAGAAGGTTGGCAAAAGTGTGGATCTGATATTTTCACTCATCTTTTTTTCTCTCTCATTTTCAGAGGCTGAGAAATGAAGCATCAGTGAATGAAGGAAGCTATCAGTACTCAGCCCTCCAGCCCTAATGTGCCCAGGATCCTTCAGGGTTCTGGGCAGGTGGACCCAGGACGACGGGAGCATGTAAGTGAGTAGCAAACATGACTCTGTCTTGAACCAGCCAGCACCTTTGTTTTACCAGTCATAGTCATGAGCATAGACTTCTCTAATATTTGGGCTTCTTTGTAGGTTCATCTCTACAGAATAGAGTGAGAAAGGGGCAGTGTCCCCTTATGAGACCTTTGCCCCAGGATTAACCAGAACTTACAACAATAACAACAATAACAGCAACAACAAAACCAATATTTGCTCTTGAAAACATTTGCCATTTTTTTCTCCATGAAATTTATCATAACTGTCTTTCTATCAGGTACTTATTCCCACATTATCCTCAAATTTCTAGAAAACTGATGCATAAAGATAGATCTTTTCCATGTAGAAACCCCTTAAAATAGAAATGATGGGTTTTATTTACTTCAAACTTCTCTTTACCAAAGAGTGTCTATCCTGTGAGCCCAACTGTCTCTACAGACACCACAGGCTTGGTTCTAGTACCTCCATTTTACAGATATGGAACCATTTCTAAACGTTCCCAGTCTCCCATCGTGCATGGAAACAAACTTATGGGGCAGGAAAATCTCCCAAGCTGCCATTCCATTAGCTTATTCACATAGCAAATGTTCACAAAGTACAAGTATGTGGCAGACTCTACAGACTGAAACTTTAGAGGTGAGCACCCATTATCTTTAACTTCCTTAAGAAGTGACCATCTAAAAAATGATCACAGGGCTGGAATGATAGCACAGTGGGTAGGGTGCTTGCCTTGCATGCGACCAACCTGGGTTCAATCCCGGCATTCCATATGGTCCCCGAGCACAGCCAGGAGTAATTCCTGAGTGAAAAAGCCAGGAGTAACCCCTGAGCATTGCCGGGTATGACTCAAAAAAGAAAAAAAATCACAAACATGAAATAAAGTTTCAATAAGACATTATTCTTGCTGGGGAAACAATAGAAACAATAGAATCCAAAGAAAGGAACCATTAATTCCCTGACTCATAGCAGAATGAACTGTGGTTTCTGTTGAGGTCGGAGTTGGTTTGGACTTTCTGGCCACACCAGCTGTGCTCAGGGCCATTCTTAGTTCTGTGCTCAGACGGTGCTCCTGGTAATGCTCGGGTGCCAGGTGGAGCCAGGGGTCCAGCCAAGGACTCCTGCATACAGGCCTCACAGTCAGCTCCCTGAGCTCTCTCCAGCCCCACAACTGTTTTTCTTAATGCTTCTTAATCATTCATTTATAACACTATAGTTATGTGTTGTCCCTTTTTATGTGTGTTATAAATCATTGTCCTTTTATGTGTGTTATAAACCATTCATTTATAACACATTCTTGTCAGGGCTATGGCTTAACAGCTCTACATGAATATAGAATTGAATGTGTCCACCACCAAAGTTTCAGGGCTTTCCTGTCACCCAAAAATACCCTTTACAGCCACCTGCCACCCCCGTCTCATTCCCTCTAGTAAGCACTGCCGTTTTCACCAGAACTTCGACCACTGAAAGGTAAACAATGAGCCTGGTAGAGGAGGGGCATCTTCAGAAGAGAAAACAAGGAGTAAAGCCATCAAAATAGGTAAGTGGCCAGAGAGACAGACAGAAGTTAAGGCATTTGTTGACCCCAGCTTGATCCCAAGCACCTGAGAACTGCCAGAAGTAACCCCTAACACAACTAGGAGTGAGCCTTGAGTAAAGCCAGGTGCAGTCAATAATAATAATAATAATAATAATAATAATAATAATAATAACAGTAATAGTAATAATCACTGTATCACTGTCTTCCTGTTCATCATCGATTTGCTTGAGCGGGCACCAGTAACATTTCCATATGTCCTGTCTCATGCTAGTAGAGCCCAAGGGCATCTACTTGCTCCAGGAACATAAAGAGCCTCAAACCATTCCTCATGGGAATGAGGTCTATAATTGTTACTGGTATTTGGCATATCAAATATGACATGGGTAGCTTGCCAGGCTCTGCCGTGCAGGTGGCATACTCTTGTAGTCACCTCTGATCTCCAGCATTTATTGAAAACCCGCATGGCCACAAGCGGCCCTTGAGCCGGGCTATAATAGGCTCTTCTGCTGGGTGGAGTTCTGATGAGAGGGAAGTCCAGATGTGGAAAATGGCGGCCCTCGTGGAGTGGTGGGGGGGTCGTCTGGCATTTGTGAGGCTCTGCTGGGGTGGCGGGCCAGGGCTAGAACCTGCCTCCCTCCAGGGTGCCTCATGAGCGGCTGGGCTAAACATTTTTTTTCTTTTTCTTTTTGAGTCACACCTGGCAATGCTCAGGGGCCACTCCTGGCTCTGCACTCAGGATTTACTCCTGGCGGTGCTTGGGGACCATATGGGATGCCAGAGATTGAACCCGGGCCGGTATAGGCCAGCCACGTGCAAGGCAAACGCCCTACCGCTGGGCTATCGCCCGGCCCAAGGCTAAACATTTTTAAATATGTGATACAGATAAAATATGCAAAGCACCTCTGCTATACAAATTTTGGAAAGATAAAATAGTTATTCATTTATTCATCTGCAAATATTTGCTCAGTCCTTAAGATATGCCAAACCCTAGACTGAGCTGAAAACAAAAAAGAGAACAAAGCAAGCTGTCCTGCCTTTCAAACTTAAAGAAGCAAAAACTACAAAGGCGACAGCTTCAAGAGTGACCAGCACGTGTGATGGTAAGCAGAAGCCAGAATATGGGCAAATGGAGTATCTATAGAGTATCTATCAATGGCATCTCTATCTCTATAGAGCTGCCATTATAAGAGGGCCCCGTGCGCTGGGTGTGCAGAGCAGGGTCATCCCAGCCGTGGGAGCAGTAAGTGCAAAGGCCCTGGAGCAAACACTATCTTGCTAAGTTTTGAATGTTAAGTTTTTTTTTTTGACGTCAAAACTTAACTCGGTACCTTGGTGTTGCTCCTGGAGGTGCTCTGAAGCTTATGTGGTGCTGAGGATCCAATCCAGGCCTTCCACATGCAAAACCCACCCTCAGCCCCCTTGAGTTATCACTCTGGCCCCTAACAGTGAGTTTGCAGAACCTCAAGAAAAAGGGAAATGAGGTGGGTTTGGTGTGCAGGAGGGAAGGAGGGGAAGAAATGACTGAAGGCTGAGGCTTGTGGAGCCAGGTGCAGGTTTCAGCTTTTGTGCAAAAAGACACTGGAAAGTTTTTCACAAGGATGAATTTGACCAACTTGGGATTTTATTTTTTTTAAGTCAGCTGGGCTATTTAATCTCTTTTTTGGGGAAGGTTGTTGGGGGGGAGCTTCCTAAAGGTGCTCAGGGGCTCTTTCTACTGTTCCTCAGTCCTGCTGTGTGTGTGACCACCCAGCACTCAGGCTAGGTAAATATGGAGGTACTCCAGCTTGTGGTGCTGGGCCCATGGTGCTCAGGATCCACCAGAGCCAACTCTGAGGAAGCCAGAGACCAGACTCAGGGTCTCTAGCATGTAGGGTATGGATGCTACCCTTGGAGCTTGCTCCCTGGCCCCTTCATTCTACCATTTTAGTTGCTTTCCTCTTTCCTCCCCTTTGTTAATGTTGCCGCAATGACCATAAGTCGAACACGCAAGCAAGGTGTGGTGCTCACATACAATTCACCTGTAGAATTAGTCAAAGATCACAACTTCAGTTGTGGCGTCTCACACATGTGCCCACCTGGGAGGGTCACACACCCACATGGGAGGGTGTGACCCAAATGTCTCAAAAATGACTCAAACGTCATTTTAACTGCAGTACTCTCCAGGGCTCACGCTGTTTTGTCACAGTGCTCAGGCACGCCTTCAGACTAGGACCTGCGGTTTGTGCCAGGGTCACAGACAGCAGGGGCCAGACACATGTACGGAGAGCTGGGCAGCCAGAGCTGAGCACTGCGCATGCAAGGGCTGCCAGGACTGAACTTCCGACTTCATGGCTTGCAAGGCTGGCAACGTAAGGCAGAAGCTATTGCCAGATTCCATGCTTGGGTTTCCATAAATGCCTTAACTTAGAGGGCAGAGAGAATAATACAGGGGTTAAGGAGCTTGCCATTCTCTCGACTGACCTCATTTGGATCCTCATCATCTCATATGGTCCCCTGAGCACTGCCAGGAGTGATTCCTGAGCACAGAGCAGGAATATTCCCCAAGCACCAAGTGTGACTCCAAAACCATAATAATAAATTCAACTTAAATTACTTGGTTGCTTTTTTTGTTTGTTTGTTTTTTGGGTCACACCCGGAAATGCTCAGGGGTTTCTCCTGGCTCTGCACTCAGGAATTACTCCTGGCGGTGCTCGGGGACCATATGGGATGCCGGGATCAAACCCGGGCCGCCATGGGCCGGCCGTGTGAAAGGCAAACGCCCTACCCGCTGGGCTATCACTCCAGCCCCTGCTTTTTACCCCCCAGAAATACCTCCAGTGAAGGTGTCAGCTGGTCAGTTTGGCTCAAGAGACTGCACTGCACTAGTCAGCCTGGGAATGCAGTTGTGTTCATCCTTCCCCCTGACCCCTATTGCAAGAGGACCCAAGAGCTGGGCACATTGGTGTTGGGAAATGTGCACTGGTGAAGGGATGGGTATTAGAACATTGTATGACTGAAACCCATCCATGAACTGCTTTATAATGGACTATCTCATTGTGATTCAATAAAGAGAGAGAGAGAGAGAGAGAGAGAGAGAGAGAGAGAGAGAGAGAGAGAACTCAAGAACTGGCCAGCAGTGGCACTGCGATTGGTCAGGACTATTTGCTTCAGCTCACAGGAGATGAAACAGTACCCTGTGTCTTTTGTGGCTAAGAGTATGTATGTGGATGCCCTGATCTAGTAAATGTGTAACCTTAGTTCCATCCCCAGCACCCTATAGGGCCTCCAACTCCACCAGGAATGATCCCTGAGCACAGAGTCAGGAGTAAGCCCTGAGCAATGTTAGGTGTGACCCAAACCTCTCCCTTTTCTCAGCAAATGTCATTTTCCTTTCTGTGATCTGACTTTTGGTTGCTCTGCAGAAGGGGTCACTCCTAGTCATGCAGCAGAAGGGAGGGAGGGGTTAGTACATGGCACCAGATCACACCCAGAGTCTGCACATGGAAGGCACTGTGTATCAGGACACTCGGGCTCAGACTCCAGAAGTCATTATATTTGTTTGCTCATATTTTGGGGGTTGGGTCATACCTGGTGCTGCTCAGGGACTACTGCTGACTCTGTGCTCAGGGGTGACCCCTGACAAAGCTCAGGGGACCACACAGTGCTAGGGAGTGAACCAGGGTGAACTACATGCAAGGCAAGTGCCTTAGCCCCTGTACTCTCTGTAAGGCCTCTGGATTTACTTTAAATTTGTAACCATGGGCCATTCATAGTTTGACTCCACAAACGTTCACCAGCCCATCATCCTTTAAACAGTCACAGAAAGCACCAGACTTGAAGCAGGACCTGCCCCTGTGAGCATGTGCTTTCTTGTCCTTTTACACTCACATCCTTTGCTCACCAAAGGAATTCTTTCTTTGTAATTCATTCATCTCCCTGAAATCCTTACATCTGAAAAGCCATCTCCTAAATGAAAGCTTATTCAGCAGCCCCAGGTTAAATAAATCATTCCCTCTGCCAGATTCCAATAGCAAGCTGCTCTGACAGCTGGTCTACCTCTACTCTCTCTGATACTACAGAGGTTTCCTACTCTTTCCTTTAGAGTCTGGTTGCCTTTAGAAGAATCACTGCAATTGCCGCCTCTTTCAGGAATTCGAGTGCTTTTTTTTTTTTTTTTTTTAAGTAAAACAGGTTTTGTTAAGGAGTTTTTAGGAAAGGGAGGAGGAGGGAAAGTGAGAGAGAGTACACATCTCAAGAGGGGAGATGCAGGCAACACACGGGCTCAGGCACCACATGTGCTTGGCCACATGGGCTCAGGCAGCATGTGCGCTCAGGCAGCATGTGCACTCAGGGCAGCATGTGTGCCCAGGCAGCATGTGTGCCCAGGCAGCATGTGCGCACAGTCCTTTGGTCAGGACAGCTTTTTTTTTTTTATTAAATGTTTTATTATACCACCGTGAGATATACAATTACAACGTTGTTCATGTTTGGAGGTTTCGGTCACATAGTGTTCCAGCACCCCGCCCTCCACCAGTGCCCATTTCCCACCACCAATGTCCCCAATTCCCCCCCCCCTCCCATAGCCTGCCTAAATGGCAGGTTCTTTTTTTTTTTAACATTTTATTATACCACCGTGAGATATACAATTACAACGTTGTTCACGCTTGGGGGGTTTCGGTCACACAGTGTTCCAGCACCCTGCCCTCCACCAGTGCCCCTCAACCACCACCCATGTCCCCAATTCCTTCCCCCTCCCACGTCCTGCCTAAATGGCAGGTTCTTTATCTCCTCTCTCTCTCCCTCTCTCTCAAATGGCAGGTTCTTTATCTCTTTTCTCTCTCCCTCTCTATCTTTTCCTTCTCTTACATTGTGGGTTGCACTACATATACTTAGAGACCATCATGTGCATTTTTTGCCTGTATTTAATGCTCAGTTCTAGGTTGGTATTAGCCCTTTCAACATTTATTCACACATGTTCCCATCTCTGTCTTACCTAACCTCTGACTCCCACAAATTTGCAGTAATTTCCACTTTTAGTAAGACCTCCTGATCCAAGTTTCGCCTGACATTGATTTTTGGTATCATAACATATATATATATATATATATATATATATATATATGTCATGCAAATAAATGCAATCATTCTATATCTCTCTCTTTCCTTCTGACTAATTTCACTCAACATGATCCTTTCCATGTTCATCCATTTATAGGCAAATTTCATAACTTCATTTTTCCTAACAGCTGCATAGTATTCCATTGTGTAGATGTACCAAAGTTTCTTTATCCAGTCATCAGTTCTCCGGCATACTGGTTGTTCCCAGGTTCTGGCTATTGTGAATAGTGCTGCTATGAAAATAAAAGTGCGGATTGTGTTTCCGCTGTGTGTTTTTGGCTTCCCAGGAGTGGTATGGCTGGGTCAAAAGGGAGCTCAATTTCTAGCCTTCAGAGGAATGTCCATATTGTTTTCCAGAAACCTTTCTCAGAAAGGTTGTACAAGTCGACATTCCCACCAACAATGTATGAGAGTCCCCTTTCCCCTGCATCCACGCCAGCACTTGTTGCTTTTACCCTTTTGAATATGGGCCAGTCTCTGTGGTGTGAGGTGATAAGACAGCTTTTATAGATTTCTAGGCCTTTGCCAAGAGGAGTAGACTTTGGGAGTGGTCTTCTTTGAAAATCTCCTTTTCTTGACCTCTGTCCCTACTAGATCTTTTGTCCTGGAATGTAGCTGGATTAAGGGCTGGGCAGAGAAAGTTTGATCCTGCGCCCTCAGGGTTTGTTGTTGGTTAATGGGTCTCATCAAGTCTTGGTTCCTGGTTCCAAAAGGCGACTTTGGACAGCCTTTGGCAAGAATTCATTGCCATTTGGGGACCCCTGTCTCCCTGCCTACATCAATCCCCTCTAGAGATTTCACCCCTTTAAATCTATTTAAAGGGGTGCTTAAATCTTTAAGGGGAAAATGGTCGGAAGGTCTGTCTTCTGTATTTGTTTCCTGCTGACAAAAGGGGCTTGTAGACCCTGCCTACAAGGGGTGAGACCTCCTTATTACCTTAGTTTAAATGGGGCCCAGGCAATGAACGAAAATTGGGTTTTTGAAGCTTTCATTATCTGCAAGACAAAGACCAGATCAATTAGACTAAGGAACATTACTCTGAAATGATTAGACCCTGAAGTAGTAAGAAGGTCCCTCTTTGCCCTAGTGAGGCCAGAGCGGTTTGATGTTTTAGAAAACACAAATGCTAAGGTAACACAAACACAAACTGAAGCAATTGTACTGTGTTTAGGTTTTTGATAGAAACACCAAGTCACCTCTCTGGCTTTTTGTACAACAGAAAAACCTTGGCCCTTCCACTGAAAGTGTCAATAGGAACCAATAGATAACTATACCCTGAACATTTGAACATTTGCATGAAGTCAAGTTGCCAATCCTTAAGATTCATTTATGGCACATGAAGCACAGTTCTGGGTTACTCTTTTTTTTTTTTTTCAGAAACTCTCTTTTTTTTTTTTAAGTATTTTATTATACCACCGTGAGATATACAAATAAAAAGATATACAATTAAAAAGTTCATGTTTGGGTTTTGGTCACACAGTGTTTCAGCACCTGTCCCTCCACCAGTGCCCATCTCCCACCAACAACATCCCCGGTTCCCTCCCCTTCCCCAGCCCTGCTCCATGGCAGGTTCTTTATTTCTTTGCCTTTCTCTCTCTTTCTCTTTTCCTTCCCTTCCAGAGTATGGATTACAGAACATACATTAAAAGGTTGTCATGTGAATCCTTTTGCCTCTATTTAATGCTCAGTTCTAGGTTGGCATTAGTACCCTCGACTATTATTAGCACCCTGTTCCATTTTCTGTCTTACCTAAACTCTGACTCCCACACGTTTGTGATAATTTCCACCTTTGACAAGACCTCCCGATATATGCTTCACTTGACCTTGGATATTGGTATCATAATATGTACATATATATTTATGCCATGCAAATAAATGCAGTCATTCTGTATCTATCTCTCTCCTTCTGGCTAATTTCGCTCAACATAATCTTCTCCATGTCCATCCATTTATAGGCAAATTTTATAACTTCATTTTTCCTAACAGCTGCATAGTATTCCATTGTGTAGATGTACCAAAGCTTCTTTATCCAGTCATCGATTTTCGGGCACTCTGGTTGCTTCCGATTCTGGCTATTGTGAATAATGCTGCTATGAACATAAAAGTAGGGATGGTGTTTCCGCTGCATATTTTTGGTTTCCCAGAGTAGATTCCCAGGAGTGGTATAGCTGGGTCAAATGGGAGTTCAATTTCTAGTCTTTGGAGGAAAGTCCATATTGTTTTCCAGAAAGGCTGTACCAGCCGGCATTCCCACCAACAATGGATGAGTGTCCCCTTTTCCAGTTCTGGGTTACTCTTAACTGTCCTGTTCAATCCCTTCCCATGGACAATTGTTATTCACTAATGTTATTGAATCCAATACCCTTTGTTTCTCTTTTGCAGAGTATTCTGGCTTAGAGGGAATATTCACTGGATGAGGTATTGTTACCATGATGGCTGTTAAAACCTGTTAAAATTCTTTTTTTTTCTTTTTTATTTCTATTTATATGAGTTTATTTTTAAAATAAGTATGGATACAATAAGAATATGGACTTTTTATCTAAAGAAACATCTCTGACAGTGACAATAATCTCATCTAAATCTTCAGCATCCACCAGTAACTTATCAATGAGCAACATTTAGGATAGGCCTGAAAATCTCAAGATAGTCATGGTGCCAGAGGTATAGGACTTGGAGCAAAGATGATGAGTTAAAGATGCACGAGTAGTCCATCAGAATGTAGACTATTAAAACTTATATACCTGTTTTTTGTTTTTTTGGGTCACACCTGAGATGCTCAGGGGTTACTCCTGACTCTTTGCTCAAAATTACTCCTTGCAGTGGTTAGGGGGACCATATGGGATGCCGGGGATCAAACCTGGGATGGCCTCATGAAGGTAAATGCCTTACTGCTGTACTATAATTCCAGCCCCCTTATTTTTTTATTTTATTATTTCCCCCCCCAAATATTATTACACCATTTTAGACATACAATTGAAAGATGCTCATGTAGAGTTTTGGTTGTACAGTGTTCCAACACCCATCCCTCCACCCAAACCCATCTCCCATCACCAATGTCCCCACCTCCCTCCCCCTCCCACACCTCAACTACTTGGCGGGTTCTGTATGTCATTTCTCTCCTCTTTATCTCTCCCTCCCGCCAAACTTTCCTGCTCTTCGTGGAATGCAGTGCATTAAAAGACATTACTGTTTCCACTATTTTAATGGACCGCAGGCTGCAAGCGGCCGCGCCAACCTGGGCTCAAATTGGTTTTGCTCTGCTAATCTGGTCGTGAGGCAGTTTCCCAGCATCCGGACAGCGAAAATGGTGGCTAGTGTGATGGGCGAGTCTCACCCGGCAGCTTCCGGGACCCCCAGAGGTGATGGGCCCACTCCCAAAACCCATCTGCCCTCCTGGGGGCCCCATAGTCAGCTGGGCCCGGGCGAGCTGAGTTCCAGCCTCCCCAGCAGCTTATGAGGCTCTTCATGCTATGGCTAGTGGCCCCAGGGCAGCTCCTGGGCTGGGCCACCAGACTCAACAAAATGGAGGGGGAAGGGCCGACCCCCTGACTCCATCTGACCAATTCCCAGTGATTCCTGCTTCTGGGAGCCGCCTACCTGGGCTCGAACTAAACCTGTTAAAATTCTTAATCTCTCCAAATGACTATGTGTGCTCATAGGGCTAAGAATTAACACTCAACCAAATTGGATGTTAACTTGACACCCTTGGCCTATTAGCAGACTTTAGAGCACATCTTCCTTTTAGCTTATATTCCTGGTCAGACCAATAACAGCAGGTATAACTTGAGTTCTCTTTTATTTTATTTTAATTTATTATTATTATTATTATTATTATTATTATTATTATTATTATTATTTGTTTTTTTGGGTCATACCCGGCAATGCTCAGGTGTTTCTCCTGGCTCTGCACTCAGGAATCACTTCTGGCAGTGCTCGGGGGACCATATGGAATGCCGGATATCGAACCCGGGCTGGCATGGGCCGGCTGCATGCAAGGCAAACGCCCTACCCACTGGACTATCGCTCCGGCACTTTTAGTCTAGGCTGATTACCTACAGTCAGTAAAACAAGTTCTATCTGGATTACCCAAGGGGTACCTTTTAAGTAGAGCCTATTTGGATACATTTATTCAATTACCTTTTGTAGAGCTAGAATCTGATTTTTACAAAAGTTATAAGTACATGGTTTTCTCTCCACCTTCACTGTGAATCTGCCAAATAACTTAATAAACCTGGCTTGTTCTTTTGCATAAACGCAACAAGACTGGAGAACTCTCCACTTAGGGTGCCCCGTTACTACTAAGAAGTCCTGGGGATTGGCTGAGACAGAGCAGTAAAACACCAATGATGGCATTTCAGTGTCTCTACCTGTCACGTCAGGGCTACCCCGGCTTGACCATAACATGAAGATCAGGTTCCATGATGAGCTACAGATGACCTCGGGCCTCAAGACCAGAGAGTGATTACATCTTTAGGGATGAAGCCATTCCCTACTGCAACAGCCTTCCTTGTTGCATGGCACAGGCAGTTGTCACTCACCACAGATTAGCAGATTCCTCGTTCTTCACAGCAGAGATGATTTCTGGTTCTTCCTTGAGCTGGCCTGCCTCTAGGGTCTCCTGAGGTTTATAGGGTACTTGTAACTGTACCTGTTACAACAAACTGCTCCTGCCATTTAGACCAATCCTTATGACTCCTGTTTTCCCTGGAAGAGGGCCTTGGGGTCCCATACTGGCTTTCCTGTCTGCATGAGAGCTAGACCCTATTACAGAGAGGAAATATTTTGCCTGAGTTTATGAAAACCAACACAGTGCCATGATACATCAAAAATGTACTGAAGGTGCAAAGAGAGAAAAGCACATATTTCACTTTTTACTTACATTGAAGTTCAATACACCAATTTGCTGTTGGACCTACTTAAAAGAGCGTAAATACCTGTACTCAAAAGATTACTACCATGAAACAGTAAAGACTTCACACTTGTGAATAAAGCTCTCAAATTCAAGACTAGGTTGATACCTGGTGACAAAGCTCACGTATATTAAAGCTATCTCAATAACAGCATACATATATTGGGCAGATTAGCAACAAAGTCCCAAAAAAAACTGACGGCTGTCATTTACTTCCCACATTTTTTAATCCTTCATGTTCACAAGCCACTAAATTTAAAGGAACATTCCTAGCTGCTTGAATGTTAAAGTGGCTCACTTTTTTTCTCCAGCCCTGAGGCTGCTCTGGGATTCCACCTGGAAAGCCTGACATCTTAAAAACTTTTACCAAGGCACAATGCTGTGGCTGAGTCTTGAGATAACCTCATTAACTCTTTGCTAAGTCACTCTAGAAATGTACATTACCACAAGTCTTAAGAGATCAAATAAAACACTGGTAGGATAAAAGTTCTGAACTTTAGATTTCAACTCAGGGGATTTTCTAGACCAGATATTCTAATAGTTCATTGCAGAAATAAAACAAATATGTACCTTTAGACATACCAACATAAGAAAGCATTTGAAACACAAGACCTTCGTGAAACACAAGACCTTCTTTGACTTAATTGTAATAGTTCTTGTACCTTAGTTATTTTCAAAACGGCCTAATTTCTTTCTTTCTTTCTTTCTTTCTTTCTTTCTTTCTTTATTTTTTTTTTTTTTTTGCTTTTTGGGTCACACCCGCCGATGCTCAGGGGTTATTCCTGGCTCTGCACTCAGGAATTCTCCTGGCGGTGCTCAGGGAACTATATGGGATGCCAGGGATTGAACCCGGCCAGCACAGGCCGGCCGTGTGCAAGGCAAATGTCCTACCCACTGGGCTATCGCTCTGGCCCCTAATTTCTTATTAGAATTTGACTAAGGCTTATAAGGTAAAAGCTCTGCACTATCTCACAAAGTCCTATCTTTTGGCGCTAGCTTTCATCCTTTCTAAACAGCACAGGTTCTAGAGCTGAGAGAATTTCAGGCATCAGGAATCCTTAAAAAGGTTTAACAATTAGATATTTTAACCTTTCACCATAAGATTTAGATCCAGCATGTCAATTTTTCCCCATGCTCAACACTCAGTTTAGAACACATTACCTATCCCTGGCTTAACAATCTATTTTTTTATTCCAACTTGGTTCTAAAACTCCAATGTTTCACACAGACAAGACTAGTTAACTGCAAACAATTGGTGGCTACCACACATGCGCCGCACACACACATATACAGTTGATCGATCGATGAATTCTATTGCTATTGGCACCAATCGTGCCCCCTGCTAACCTGTTTCTACATCCCTGATCCAATTATGGTGGCAAAGTGAGGACTGGGCCAGAGACAGCATGGCACCTAACACCTGTTTAGGCCCTTCAATGAAAGAGTAGGCCAACCAGTGTACTTGTTTACCAATTTATTTCAGTATCTTAGTGCTGTTAAGGTAACATGGTTAAAATAGTGTTCAGACTAATACTTTTTCAGTGCATAAATTGCTACACTTGTATTACCATCACTGTCCTTATGGCATTTCTAATCCACCCCTTCCTGGCCTCTCCCATTCCCCATCCCCTACTTAGCAGGTTCGGTTTTATTGCCAGAGTCCAAGGGTGTGTTTCATTGGACACTGTCCGTTCCCTTGTGTTGCTTCTTCACCCCCACACATGAGTGAGATCATGCAGCATTATCCCTCCTTGCTCTGTCTTATTCCACTTATTTCACTTAACTATTTGCAGCAAAAGGTAGGATTTTTGTCTTTTCTTAAAGTTAAGTTATTCCTTTATATATTTATAGCATAACTTTTTTATAGTCATCTACTACTGGGAATTTGGGGTTATTTCTAGGTCTCAACTATTGAAATTAGTGTTGTCATGAACACAGGTGTATGGACATGGAGAGGATCATGTTGAGTGAAATTAGCCAGGAGGAAAAAGACAGATATAGAATGATTGCATTTATTTGCATGATAAACATATATAGCATGAAACCAAAATCCAAGGTCAAACAAAACATGGGTCAGGAGGTCTTATCAAAGGTGGAATCTACCACAACGCGTGGGAGTCAGAGGTTAGGTAAGACGGAGAAGGGAACAATGTGCTAATAATTGTTGAAAGTGATAATACCAGTCTAGAACTGAGCATTGAATATAGGCAAAAGATACACATGATAACCTATAAATGTATGTATTGTGATCCACAATGTGTAAGAGAAGGAAGAGAGAAAGACAGAGAGAAAGAGAAAGAGAGAAAAGAGATAACCTGCCATAGAGACAGGCTAGGGAGGGGAAAGGGAATTGGGGACATGGTGGTGGGAAATGGGCACTGGTGGAGGGCTGGGTGCTGGAGCACTGTAAGACCAAAACCCAAACATGTACTTCCTTGTAACTGTATATCTCAGGGTGGTATCACTGTATCACTGTCTTCCCGTTGTTCATCGATTTGCTCAAGCGGGCACCAGTAACATCTCCTTATGTCCTGTAGCAAGCAAGTATAGCCCAAGGGCATCTGCTTGTTTTACATCTGGGATGTAGAAACATCCCTGATGCTGATGATAGATTTTGGCATATCAAATAAAACACGGGTAGCTTGCCAGCCTCTGCCGTGTAGGTGGTATACCTCAGTAGAATAAAATATAAAAAATTTTAAAAAATAAATAAAGTTTTTGTGTACTTCGGTAGATGTGAATAAGTAGAATCGCTGGGACATAAGGAAGTTCTGGTTTTTACTTTTTGAAAAGTCATCTACAGAGGCTGAACCATACAGCACCTGGCCAGTGCTGAAGAGGGTTTCTTCTACATCACTTCCCCACCAGCACTAGTTATTTCCAGGCCTTTTGATATAGGTCATTCTCGCCAGCATGTGGTGATTGCTCACTGTAACTTTAATTTGTATTTTTCTGATAATCATCATCAGTGACAATGAACACATCTATATGGCTGTTGGCCAACCTGTATCCCATCTTTAAGCAAGTGTCTGTTTATTTCCTCTTTCCATTTTTGGGATGTTGTGTGGCTTCTTTTGTTGCCTTTTTACACTTCTTTCTGTGTTTTGGTTGTCAGTCGTTTTGAGATGTACAGTGTTCAAATATTTTTCCCCGTACTGTAGGGAGCTTACTTTAACCAGAAAAATTTTAATTTGATGCCATCCCATTTGTGTATTTTCAATTTTTTTTTGCCAGTGGAATTAAGTCATTGTAGACACCTCTGAAATCAATATCATGGAGAGTTCTGCCTATGTTTTTCTCAATGAATTTATGGATTTGAGATCCTTACTAGTTAACATTGAGGAAATTATCCTATTGGTTTGGTTTGTGTGGTTCCAGGGATTGGAACCAGGGGACTCACATATGCAGGCTTTACTGCTGAGACATGTTTCAGGCATTCTGAGTTAACTTTTTGTGTATGGTGTGAGACAGGGGCCTAATTTAATTTTCCTGCCTGCCTGTAGTTAGTCCAGTTTTCCCAGTATCATTCATTGAGGAGGCTTCTCTCTCTCCTTTAATGCTCTTAGCTCCTCTGTCATTCATTAACTGTCCATACATTAACTGTCCATATGCCATTAATCTGAATCTGTTTTTATTTGACTACCACACATTTTGATTACTAAACTACACTATTACTTTACAGTATAGTTAGTACCATCTCTCCACTCCTCCGTTAATGATATCTTCATGCATACACCATCCCAATATCCCGCCCGCCACCAGTGCCCCTTCCCTCCATAACTGTCGTAGGACCCTCCCAGTTAAGCTCAGTTCTATATATCTGATTTATAATTCATGTACATTTCTCTGTATTATTTCTCTATTTTAAATTTTATTGTTACTATTATTATTTAGATTTTAGTCCCCACTGGTGGTGATCAGGATCTAATCCTTGCTAAGTGTGCAAGTGTCATTCCTAGAAGTGCCAGGAAAAATCATATATGGTGTCACCAAACCATATATTTTGTATTTCACCTGAAAGCAACAACAGCAACAAATAGTAACAATTAAAAAATAAATAAACTACAAGCTAACCTAATTAGACGACACTAACAAGAACTGACAAATGGAAACAGATCACTACATTAAATGCCAGTAATCAAAGTGCAAGGGGAGAAAATAAGGAAAAGTCAAAGTAACAAAGCCAAACTACAAAGAAACACCCAAAACTTTCTTAGAAAAGTACAATAAATTCTTTATTTTCGACAATTCCTCTAAATGTCAATGAACTTAACTCCCCAATCAAAAGACACAGAGCAGCTGGATGGATCAGGAAACAAAAGCCAACCTTCTGCTGCTAAGAAGAAACATACTTGAACTCTCATGACTAACACAGACTCAGAGCGAAAGGCTGGAAAACAATAGTACAGGTGTATGGTAGCTTAGCAAGAGCAGGGATGCTCGTACTTCTATCAGACAAAACAGCTTTCAAACTAGGCAAGACAGTAAGTGGGTAGGGATGGACATTACCTATATATTAAGGGATCACTGCACCAAGAGGACTTAACTCTTCTCAATATATACGCACCAATGAAAGGGCAGCAAAGTTCTTAAAGAAGCTTCTAAGAGACCTGAGGAAAACCATATAGGCAACACAATTGTAGTTTGAGACTTTAACATTCCACTGGTAGAGCTCTGACAATCCCCAAGAACTGCTGGATGTGGCCCTTGTAACCCCTTACCACTCCTGGGGTGAACTTGGTAGACCCTCTCATTGCAAGGCCTGAGCCCTGCAGCATCAGGACCTAATACCCCATTATCTGGATTTTAATAATCTCCACCTCCAGCTCCTGAGCTTTCCTTAGGTGGTTTCCCTCCAAAAGACTTTTAGAAATTATAAACCAGTGAAGTAAAGTTGCAGACTACAAAGTCAACACACAAAAACTCCATTTCTGTATGAAAACAATGAAGTAAAAGAAGAATAAGAAAAAACAACCAAAAAAAAAAAAACAAAGTAACCCAATAACCACACTTAAAATATCATCCAAAAACATTAATTTCCTAGGTAGTGGCTTAACATAGGAGGGTGGAAGACAGATACAGCAGTACCTTAAAGCTGTAAGACTCTGTTTTTGTTTTTGTTTTTTTGCTTTTTGGGTCACACCCGGCAATGCTCAGGGGTTTCTCCTGGCTCTGCACTCAGGAATTACTCCTGGCAGTGCTCGGGGGGCCTTATGGGATGCTGGGGATCAAACCCGGGCGGCACAGGCCGGCCGTGTGCAAGGCAAATGCCCTCCCCGTTGGGCTATCGCTCCGGCTCCCAGTAAGACACTGCTAAAGGCAACAGAAAACATAGGAAATGAAAAAATATTTCATGCTCATGATTCAGAAGAATCAACCTTGCTTAAACGATTATTCTACCCAGAGCATTATACAGATTCAGTGTAATTCCTATCAAAACTCCAATGGCATTCTTCAAAGACATAGGACAAATAATATTAAAATGTCTTACGGAACCATAAAAATCTCATAATAGCCAATCCAATTTTGAGAAAAAGGAAGATGGGAGGCACTGAGCTCACTGTATGAATGAATATATGTATATTCATACTTACATTTGGATTTTGGGTCAAACTTGGTGGTATTCAAGAGATTCTCTATGTTTATGTTTATCATATATTCTATGTTTGGGGGTCACTCCTGATGGTGCTCAGGAGTCCACGTGGCCTGGGATGCATTCCATTTGTGGACTACAGCTGAGTGTGGCACAGAAACAAAAAATATAATATTGTAAATCATCATGTCTCAATAAAAATGGAAAAAAATAAATAAAATTAAAAAATAAGGAGCTACTTAGATAACACAATGGGCAGAGCATTTGCCTTACATGTGATCAAACTGAGTTCAAATTCCCGGCAACTCACATGTGCCCTGAATACTGCCAGAACTGATCCCTGAATGCAAAGCTAGTAAACCCTGAGCACAGCTGGGTGTAGCAATATAACCAAAAAATAATTAGTTAATTTTAAAAGATAAGAAAAGGGGGCACTGAAGTAGTAGTACAGCAGGCAAGGGGTTTGTCTTGCACCAGGTCAACCTGGTTTGATCCCAGCATCCCTGAACCCCACCAGGAGTGACCCCTTAGCACAGAGTCAGGAGTAAACCCTGAGCACCTCCAGCTGTGACCCCCCCCCCCAAAAACCAAATAAATAATTAAGTCAGTGTACACAACCTGTGGGTCTACTCAATCTGACTATAATGCCAACAGCATTATCTCCAAGAACTTATAACGGGAATGATTACTGAGGAATATTTAGGTTTTGGAATTTTGGTTGGTTGGAGCTGGAGGTTGGTTTTGGTGGTCAACACTTACTCCTGACTTGCATCAATCCAGGCAGAGATTGGAGGACCATATGGGGTGTCAGTATTACTGAGCCCCAAGCTGGTGACATACAAAGCAAGAGCTATCCTGCTGCACTGTCACTCTAGCCTCAGAGGAATATTTGTCACTAGAAAAATGGTTGAAAAAAAAACCTAAAAAATAAAATTAAAAAATAAGTGACTTTTTTTCCTCTTTTTTATTCATGATGTCCTTGTATCTTCTTCTCAAGACACTGATTTAAGTTTCAGTTTCTTTCCTTCTGCAACCAAGTCCTACATTGCCTTTTCTTAGCTCAGCTCCTGTGCTCTTCAGTTCATTAGTTTCTGTTTGGGGGAGTTTTTTCATACTTTTTTCTTGGTGTTGGAACATTGTACACCTAAAAATCAACTATGAATGACTATGTAAACCACAGTGCCTTCATCACTGTATCACTGTCTTCCCGTTCATCATCGATTTGCTCGAGCGGGCACCAGTAACATCTCCATATGACCTGTCTCATGCAAGTAAAGCCCAAGGGCACCTGCTTGCTCCAGGAACATAAAGAGCCTCAAACCATTCCATCAGGTCATGGGAATGAGGTCTATAATTGTTACTGGTATCTGGCATATCAAATACAACACAGGTAGCTTGCCAGGCTCTGCCATGCGGGTAACATACTCTTATAGTCATCCCCAAATCCAGCATTTATTGATGAAACGCGTGTGGCGCGCTGTGATAGGCTGGTATGCTGGGTGGAGTTCTGACGAGGGGGAAGTCTGGATGTGGAAAATGGAGGTCCTCATGGAGTGGAGGGTCGTCTGGCTTGTTGTGAGGCTCTGCTGGGGTGGCGGGCCCGGGCTAGAACCTGCCATCCCTCCGTGGTACCTCATGAGCGGCTGGGAACAGTGAGAGCCAGTAGCAGCTCTGCCCCGTGTCTGTCTCATATTTATATTTATATATTTATAAATCACCGTATCACTGTCTTCCCGTTCATCATCAATTTGCTTGAGTGGGCCCCAGTAACATCTCCATATGTCCTGTCTCATGCTATTAGGAGCCCAAGGGCATCTGCTTGCTCCAGGAACATAAAGAGCCTCAATCCATTCCAGAATGAGGTCTATAATTGTTACTGGTATTTGGCATATCAAATACAACATGGGTAGCTTGCCAGGCTCTGCCGTGCATGTAGCATACTCTTGTAGTCATCTCTAAGTCCAGCATTTATTGATGAACTGCGTGCGGTCAAGGCTGCGCAAGCCAGACTGTGATAGGCTGGTCTGCTGGGTGGAGTTCTGACGAGAGAGAAGTCCGGATGTGGAAAATGGAGGCCCTCATGGAGTGGGTGGTCGTCTGGCTTGTTGCAAGGCTCTGCTGGGGTGGTGGGCCAGGGCTAGAACCCGCCATCCTGCCTGAGTGTCTGGTTTAATCTATAAAAATATATTTATAAATCTATTTTTAAAATAAAAAAATATTTCTTAAAACTTCCTCTGAATTTACTGATGGTCATTCTACTGATTCTTCATTTTATTGAACATTGAGAGGATTGTTGCATTAAAATATTCCATAGTTAGTTAGGAAAGTTCTAGTGAGTGATTACAGGGGTTAAGTCTTTTTTTTAATAGTAGTTGGCCCTGGTTTAATCCCCTGCAACCCCATATGGTCCCCTGAACCCTGTAGGATGATTCCTAGAACAGAGCCAGAAGTAAGCCCTGAACACAGATAGGCATGGCCCCTAAATTCCTTTCCTGCCCCCACAAAAAAATGGTGTCTGAAGACCTTCGTGGTATATTGATGTGCTTTGATTTTCCTATTTATTTTTTCATTTTACTCAGAGCCACATGTGGGTTAGGGGTGACACTCCAACTATGAGCTTGCCTAAGCAATGATCAAGCACTCAGTGTCACAAATCAAGCCAATACCTGTGACTTAGAGCTCAGTCAGGATGGCTGCTGGAGATTGTGGCTGCATGCACCCTTCAGTTGCTGTAGGGCCAAGGTCCGGTCTCCTGGGCTCTGGCCTCGGGTTCACAGATGCTGGTGTCTGGCAACTGTGGTGGAGTCAAAGTTCAGCTGGGCAGAGAGTGGCTGGGGATCTGGGTCACATTCACCCAATGTCAGCTGCTCAGCAAGCTGATCTTTGCAGTTCCAGGGCAGTTGTGTTTGCTGGTGGCTGGCTGCAAATGCAAAGCCAAAGTTCAGCCATCCTGGCAAACAACTTGTTTTCTGGATGGGTCTTAAGCACCAAATTAGACTGGACCTTTGCTGCTGTCAGGTTAATTCACATATGTCCACCATATGTCTGAATGACATATTTAAGCAGGTCCGACTGCGGCTACCTGGTGAGAGGGCTATGTGGCATTGAACAGGTCTGTTGGGCAGGCAGGTGTACTAGTTTTCTGGCTGCCCGGGATGCCTTTTACTGTTTCAAAGAAGCAGAAAAGTCAAGCCAAGGACTGATTATCTTTGTGTGAGGTCAAGAATAGTTGTTGGCCAGATTCATTTAGCCTTGCTCTCAAGGCTTCAGATCAGAAACACCCCAGAGTGCTTCAGCACCTGCAGATGGGGGCTCCCAATTGCCCAAGTCTGGCTGACTAATGTCTCCCTTGCTGGGTCCCCCCAGATCTCACCACAGATTGCTTGCTTGCCACAATGCTGCAGAAGGTTCTCTCTGCTGACTGCCCAGGTCAGTAGACTTGGCTCAGCAAGAGCTGAGGTTTTGCTCAACTGCAGACCTGCTAATTTGTCTTCAATATGGCTACTCCCACCCAAGGCAACAAAGACACTGCCACACTGTCTCATGCCTTCTTCTGCCCCCCTTGCTTCCCCTGCAGCAAGAACCAAGACAGGCTTCTCGGAAACCTGCGGACTAAGTGTACCCCACCTTGTCCTGGTTTCTCCCATGGTTGAGGTCTGTTCTCAGCCCACCAGTGGTCTACCCTAAGTAGTGCTCCTCCAGGCACCTTATGAGCTTCCCCTTTTACAAGGCTCACAGACCAGCCCCTTTCCCACTGTGCTCACTCACAGCAGACCCTGTCTCCCATGTGCAAACCCAGATCAAGAGGTATTCTCTGAGGAACTCAGGCTGGGCTCTGCCTACAGCCTCTTGGACATAGATTGTGTTCTCTCCACTACTGGAGCAATGTCAGCCAATAAGAAGAAGCCAATCCTTGACCTTTCTCTTATCTCCTTCTGTGGGGAGAGAAGGAGGTCATGCCAGCAGTGTTCAGGGCTGGCACCCACTTCTGGGCTTGGGAGTCTCTCCCCAGGGTGCTCAGGGAACTGTATGCCACCAGGTATAAAATCTGGGTCTCCTGCATGCAAAGCACATGCTTAGCCCATTGAGCTATCTCTTTGATTCCCTTGATGGTTCTTGATTATTTGATGTTATTGCTGACTTTGGAGCCATTCCCTGCTATTCTCAGGACTTACTCCTGCCTCTGTGCTCAAGCATCACTCCTGGAAGTGCTACGGGGATCATATGCAGGTGTTGGGGATTAAACCAAAGTCAGTTGTGTGCAAGGCAAATGCCTTAATTCCTCTACTATCTCTCTCTCCTTAGATTTTTTTTTGCTTTTTTGGGTCACACCCGGCAATGCTCAGGTGTTTCACCTGGCTCTGCACTCAGGAATTACTCCTGGCAGTGCTCGGGGACCATATGAGATGCCGGGATTGAACCCGGACCGGCATGGGCCACCACATGCAAGGCAAATGCCCCTACCCGCTGGACTATTGCTTTGACCCCCTGATATTTCTTTTTTAAATGGACTTTTAAGTGGACTAGAGAGATAGTACAGAGGTTAAGGCACTTGCCTTATACCCAGTTGACCTGGCTTTGAATCCCCAGCACCACAGATGGCTCCCTCAGCACCACCAGGAGTGACCCCTGAGCACAAAACTAGAAGTAACCTTGTGTATTGCTGGGTGTAGCACAAAACCAAAATAATAATAATAATAATAATAATAATAATAATAATAATAATAATATAATAGTCTCTGCTAGAACTTGGCACTCTACCTGACATGTAGTAGGCACTCTAAAAATGTAATTGAATTGTCTAGAAAGATCTAAGATCAGGAAAACAAAAAACAATTTAAAAAGTTATCTGAAAATGCTGCAAATATGCAAGGGAGAAAAGAAAACCTGTCTTCATGTACTTTGCCAAGGTTTGAGTAGGTAGAATTGCCATATGACATTGCGTAGGTTTAAAGAATGTAATGAGATTATTTGCTATTCCTACTATTGAGAAATGCTTATAACAATAAGGTTAGTTAGTACATCCTTCCCCTCACATAATTACCATTTTGCTTCTGTTATGGTGAGAACATACAAGATGTACTCTATCCACAACTTTCTAGAGAAATGTTCATGAATGTACTTGAAATTAAAGATTACCAGGAAATTATTTTCTTTTTGTTTCGTTTTGTATGGGCAACATTAGGCATTGCTCAGGGATTACTCCTGGTTCTGCACTCAGGAATCACTCCTCGTGGCCTGTGGGAACTGTAATGGGATACCGGGGATCGAATGCAGGCCTGCCACGCATTAAGGCTGACACCCTGCCTGCTGTACTCCTGTTCCAGCTCCAAGGAAATGATTTTCTAACTAGAACTAAAGAAGTAGGTTTTGACTAAGGAAAAAAAAAGTGCTTCTACTGATGAGTCTCTGGCTAAATGAACTTACTTCTCCAGGACTGTTCGAGGCATTTCTGAGAACAGGCACAAGAGGAAATATTTTAGCCCTCCACTGATGTTAAAGATCCCATTGTCTTCCTTGTGTATGTTAGATAAGTCATCTGAAAATTACACTAATAAAATGTCTTGCATGGACCAAAAAATGAGTCAGCTGAGCACACTCAAGGCCTTTGTGGTTGTTTTACACTCAGGCTTTAATTAGGCCTGTATGCCAAACTGGTGAAGGCCTTTACCATTGTGCAATAAACACAGCATTGAGCTGTGTTGTCTGAGGTGATGTTGAATGTAGCATAATTATTTAAGGCTTAGGGGAAAATTACCAAAATAAAAAAATTAGAAATAATTCTGGGGGCCGGAGGAATAGTCCAGCGGGTAGGGCATTTGCCTTGCACGCAGCTGACCCGGTTCGATCCCAGGCATCCCATATGGTCCCCTGAGCACTGCCAGAAGTAATTCCTGAGTACAGAGCCAGGAGTAACCCCTGAGCATCACCGGGTATGACCCAAAAAAAAAAAAGCAAAAAATTTAGAAAATAATTCTGATTGCTATCAAAATCAAAAGATTAATGAATCCAATATCAATAATAGAATTATTATTATTATTATTATTATTATTACCATTATTTTGCTTTTGGAATTATACCTGCCAATGCTCAGGGGGTTGCTCCTGGTTCTGCACTCAGGAATTACTCCTAGTGGTGCTTGGGGGGACCATATGGGAAGCCGGGAATCCAAACAGGGTCGACTGCTGTAAGGCAAACGCCCTCCACTATGTACTATCGCTTCAGCCCCAATAATAGAATTTTAAAGGACACTAATTCAAGATTTTAATAATAGGGAAAAAGAGGAAAGGGAGGAGCTGTAATAGGGAGTTCTGTGGAAAACCTCAGTGTTTCTGTAACATGAAACTGCTCCTGAGGACCCAGAATGGAGTTCAACAGTAGAACACTTGCCTTGCATGGGTTTATTTACCATCACCTTCCATAAAAAGAAAAGAAAAAGAAAAGAAAGATTCAGCACACACCCCCTGAACCCCCTCCCCAACTGCTCTTCAAAAGTTAGTTACTGGTACAGGGAGGAGTTAAGGCTCTCTAAGTTCCCTGAGCTTCCCAGGTGTGTCCCGGAAGCCCCCAACAGCTCAGGCTGGGTCAGAGTACCCCATCACCACAGTGCATCTCTGAGCCCCCATGGAACCGCCAGCCTGCTTTGCTGAGTGTTGACTGGAGGGTCACCCCAAGGGCCACTTGAGAGGCCCATCACACACATACACACACACACACACACACACACACAAGGTAGAAATGTTAGTTATTAACTTTAATTATAATGAAGATTAAATAGAAGTTGCTAAGCCAATGTCAAAAAATATTATTCAAATAAAAATGTGATTTAAATATCTGGAAAATTGTTATCGATTAAAATTGATGCAAATATAAGCTACAATTGAATATCATTTTGCCTAGTCACCTCAAAAAAGGTACACTGTTAGTATAAATGAAAATTCACAGCAGCAATTTTTCAAGAAACTCTAATGTACTCATTTCCTTTTGGCCCAGAGTTTTACACTATGGAGCTATACTTGAGAGAGAGAGAGAGAGAGAGAGAGAGAGAGAGAGAGGGAATATCCATGAATGAAAAATAGATAATGACATGGTATGTTTAAATACATTGTTACACACTCATATGATAACATATGACCTCATAAAAATTATACTGGGTGCAGAAAATCAGGATAACGTGGTTAACATATGATTTAGAATTCTTTAATCTATGATTAAAGAATTGAATTTACAGTGGTGAGCTTAATGTCATATATGCACACCTCAATTTTCAAAGAAGCATTGCTATAACTTGTATATGTTATACTACAAAATGGTTTCCATTTAAAAAAAACTAACATGGCAAAGCTTTGAAATTGAAATAGAGCAATGGGACTGAGCATTTTTGAAAAATATGAGGCATGCGGGGAGAGCCCCGGGGGCCATGGGCCTGGGGCATGGGCTCCCCGGGAGTGGGGCACTGGGCGGGCCAAAGGCTAAGGCTGAGGGCAGGCTGCCCAGCAAAAGCCTATAGCAGGTGGTATTTCCAGGCGGTCTCCCATCCAAGTACTAACCAGGCCCGACCCTGCTTAGCTTCCGAGATCAGAGGAGATGGGGCGGAGTTCAGGGTGGTATGGCCTTAGAGTATACCACATGCATGGCAGAGCCTGGCAAGCCTCCTGTGTCGTATTTGATATGCCAAATACCAGTAACCATTATAGACCTCATTCCCATGACCTGATGGAATGGTTTGAGGCTTTTTATGTTCCTGGATCAAGCAGATGCCCTTGGGCTCTACTAGCATGAGACAGGACATATGGAGATGTTACTGGTGCCCGCTCAAGCAAATCGACGGTGAACAGGAAGACAGTGATACAGTGACAGTGAGGCATGACTTTTTATTGATGTAATAATTATAACTAAATTATAAAGATTGTTTTTATGAAAATGTATAAGCAATAGTTTTATTTGCAAAATAAATTAAATTAATATATTTAAAAGGAACTGGAGGGAGAGGACCACAGTGAGAACTCAGGGGGTTGAGTATGTGCTTTGCATGCAGGAATAGATTCAGTCCTTGGCACCACCAGTTCCCTGAATTTTAAGGATCCCAGGAGTGACCCTTAAACAGAGCCATCCGTAATCCTTGAGCTGTGACCCACAAAACAAACAAAAGGGAACTGGAGACAAAACTAGTTGCTTGCATTTTTTTAGTTATGCTTTTGAAGAATACTTAATGATAGAAAAACGTTCAACTCATAACTTCTGTTTATTTTCTTGTTTGGATTATAACCTAACAAAGATCATTTTGGTTTTTGTTTTGTTGTTAGGGTTTTGGAGCACTTAGGGGGTTTTCTTGGCTCTGTGCTCAACTATGACTCCAGGCAGTCCTCAGAACTCCATGTGCTGTTGGGGATTGAACAGAGGTCAAGGGCATGCAAGATGAGCCTTTGACTATCTCCCTTACTATCTCTACAGATCCTCAACAAAGTTTCACAAAATAATGTGTTCACCCAAATAATACATAATAGGATTCCTTTTGTGAAAGAAAACATACAGGAATCCTGCTTAAGAGAGCATCTCCCACACATGAGAAATATCCAGTCCTATTACCTTTCTTTCTCATCACCCACCCCTGTTCTCTTAAATAAAATATTTTCTGAATTTGAGGGAATTTTAAGTATAAAAATAGATTCTCAGCATCTACCTTTTTCCTTTTAAAAATAATGGTGGCACATCCCAGCAGTGCTCAGAGATTGCTCCCAGTTCTGCACTCAGAGACTGCTCTCAGCTCTGCACTTGAAGACTGCTCCCAGCTCTGTGCTCAGAGACTGCTCCCAGCTCTGTGCTTAGTTGTTGCTCATGGCAGCGCCCAGGGGACCACATGCAAAGACTGCACCAGCCTATATGGCTCTCTCTCCAGTGAGTCTCATCTTCTAAAAAAAATTGTTTCATAGTATATCATAATATTCTCATAGAATTTTTATTATGTGAAAGCACTTTGTAGTATATGAATCAATCAATGACCATTTTTATTTGTACTCTATGTTGGATAGATACAATACCATAAGTACTGAGAAAGAAGAATGTTTTCAAAGAGTTGTGTGCTATTGCAGGTCAGTCTATTCAACTGTACACATAAACTTTTCCAGAAGCACATACACCAAAGTGTTATAATAATGGTAGGATTAGGAGCAAATGCAGCTTAGTCCATTGTATTTTCCCAAATAATATATAAAAATATATTACTCTTATCACTTGTATCACTTGTCTTCCCATTGTTCATCGATTTGCTTGATCGGGTGCCAGCAAGGTCTTCATATTACTCTTATATTAAATAATAAATTTTAATGAATTTCTTCTGCCTGGTTGACTAACACAGTTCCACGCATTCTCCATCAGCTTTACCTGCTGCTAAAGGAAGTGGACTTATTTTTTCTTCCAATTTGGGAGTTTATGTTCACTCCCTTGTTCCACCTTTCCAAGCCCCCTCTCTTACTCAAAGCCCATTTTTAACTCCCACATTTCCAGGCAGCTTTCTTTTTTTTTTTTTTTTTAAGAATCTTTTTAAAATTCTTGTTTCGGGCAAAATTGAGATTTCCAAGTCAATGAGACTGGAGTGATGGACACAGTATAGGAGAAAGGGTGGTGGTGGATAGTTTTTATACTTTAATGGTGGTGAAGGTGCAGTAACTATGCACACCCCAAAACCATACATGTTAACACTATGATAAACTGTGTTACCTCCACAACATACAATTGCTTTTTTAAAAAAAGATATTTTATTATACCACCATGAGATATACAATTACAAAGATGTTCATGTTTGAGTTTTCAGCAGCTTTCTGAGGTTATTCTAGTCCTTACTGCACTAAAGCATTTCTGGCTTCTTGTCTCCTCACTCTAGCCACACAGAAGCCCCCTGGACGCTACAACAGCAGCGTACCTGTTTATATTCTGCCCAGAGCCTACTTCCTTACTGGCTCTGTAGAAGAGAACTGAGAAAATGCCTGTTTGAGGTCAGGATTATGGCTGATAGTTGTAAAAATTTCCAGTTTGCAAGTTGGGCAGCACGCCTGGGAGGGATGAAACGTAGGGGCCCATTAAACAGACACCCAGCTGCCCAGACTTCCAGCTCCGATAAAGACTATCTTCTAGAAAGAGAATCATGTCTAAATATGGAGCAGAGAATTCAGGACTTCAAATTGAGTTTCCTCGATGTGTGAGTGAGTTGCTCCAAGGGATAGATGAAATGTTTAATGCCTGAGAGTTCACCTCAGGACACATCCCAATAAGGAAATGCTCGGGGCTAATGGAGATGCTATAAAACAGTGTGAAGAGAATTGTTTGGCACTGGATTGCATATGACAGACTCACAACGATTCATTTATTTAAATATGAGGCCAAGACCACTCCATCTAAAATTGTGTTTCCTACCAACATCACTTAGCAACTCCACCAAGGCATGACCACAGGGTGGAGGCAGCTTCTGCAGATCTCTGAGATAGGAGTCGAGTGATAGGAGCCAGAGTGATAGTCCAGCGGGGAGGGCATTTGCCTTGCATGCAGCAGACCCGGGTTCCATCCCTGGCATTCCATAAGTTCTCCTGACCACCGCCAGGAGTAATTCTTAAGTGCAGAGCCAGGAGTAACCTCTGAGCTTGCCGGATATGACCCAAAAAGCCAAAAAAAAAAAAAAAAAAAGCAACAGCAACACATCTCTAAGATAGTGATGGGGTCTTCCCTTGACCAGGAGCCTCTCCAAGACCCTCGGGTTCTGGGCTCCTTTCTCTGCCACTAATTACCTTCCTGCTTCCCCCACAGAGTCAGCTCTTTGTGTATAAAATGGAAACATTTGGCACCTGAGAGATAGTACAGGGGATTAAGGCAGTTGCCTTGCAAGCAGCTGACTCCAGTTTGATTCTGGGCACCCCATATGGTCCCCCAAGTAGATTGCCAGTAGTGATTCTTGAGTACAGAGTCAGGATTAAGCCTTGAGTACCACCAACTGGAATTCCCAAAACTAAACCTTTAAATTAAAAAAAATTGATAGGAAAAGTTGGAGATTGGGGAGTTTTTAACATCCGTTCCAGGTCTAAATTGTTGATTTGGTACCTGAGTCACTAACAGTGGGTTGGAGGACCAAGGTTCGAGGTGGCTGATGGAGTTACACCAGCATTTGACTCAGAGACCCCTGCTGTCCAGGGAGACACGGGAGGAATGTGTACCACACTGCAACGTGTGCAGAGCAGAACTCTGGTACATAAGCCACCTCAAGGTGGGGCCTGACAGGTGGTGTGGGGGTGGGGAGAAGTAGGCAGGGCCACCACCAGGAGAAGCAAGTAGTGGTGCCCGCAGATGACACTGGCCAGATGGACCTTCCTAGAGCTCAGACTCAGCCAGGAGGCTACTAGCTCATGGGTCCTACTGTCCATAGCCCCGACTCACAGCACTCAGTGGGGGAGTCCAAGACTTCCAGGACATACTTGTCATATTTCTAGAAAACCTCATGCATAATGGGGGCAGAACCTATAAAGGTTAAGGTTTGCTTTGCAGTCTGCTGACCTCAGATCTAATTCCCAGCACCACAAATGGTTCCATGAGCATCACCAGGGTCATTCCTGAGTACCACTGGATATAGCCACAAAACTAAAATGATAACAAAAATTTAAACATACACACATTTATACTTATATGTGTATATATACATAGATATATGTATATATACATATATATCTACATATATAAGTAGATATATACATACATATATACATATATACATATATATGTATATATATATATATATATATATATATATATACACACACACACGTACAGAGTCAGTCTCTGGGGATGGGAGACCGTGCAGTTAAGGCACTTCTCTTGCCAGTGCCTTAACCGTTTACGGTCTCCCCATCCCCCAGAGACTGACTCTGTACGTGTGTGTGTGTATATATATATATATATATATATATATACATATATATGTATATATATGTATGTATATATGTATGTATATATCTACTTATATATGTAGATATATATGTATATATACATATATCTATGTATATATACACATATAAGTATAAATGTGCACGATCTCCGGTGCCCCATCTGTTGAGGATCTAGGGGGCGCACTACCGGAGTGACCTGGCTCACCTCTGGCACAGCAGAGCCCTGCAGACCACATCCTCAGGCCTTGGCATTAAACCATCTGGCTAAGAATCGCCAGGGGAGGTCCCTAGGTGCCTCCGCACCCCACCCTAGTATTCTTTTAATAATTGTCGAAAGTGCTAATGCCAAGCTAGAACTGAGCATTAAATATAAGCAAAAAGATACACATGATAACCTCTAAATGTATATATTGTAATCCACAATGTGTAAGTGAAGGAAGAGAGAGAGAGAGAGAGAGAGAGAAAGAGAGAGAGAGAAAGAGAGAGAGATAAAAAAAGAAAGAGAGAGAGAGATAAAGAACCTGCCATAGAGGCAGTCTAGCGGACGCGGAGGGAATCGGGGACATTGGTGGTGGGAAATGGGCACTAGTGCAGGGATGGGTGCTGGAACACTGTATGACTGAAACCCAAATATGAGCATCTTATGAACATCTTTGTAATTGTATATATCACGTTGGTATAATAAAATATTTAAAAAACTAACTCTCTGCCTACTAACCCTAGAGGAGAAGGTGTCAGGGCTTCTGTAGTGGAAGGAATTCTTTCAGACAGGAGACACAGGCAAGCAGCTGCAGCCCCTTGTGCTTGATGTCAGGGGGAAGAGAGGTGCAGCCATTATTCCAGATCAGGGGACAGAGATGCATCTGTTATTCCATTGTAGCTCAGGAGAGAGAGATGCAGCCGTTATTCCAGATCAGGAAAGAGAGATGCAGCCATTATTCCTTTCCAGATCAGGCAAGAGAGACGCCATCATTATTCCTTTCCAGATCAGGGGAGAGATACAGCCGTTATTGCTTTCCACATCAGGTGCTTTTTCCCTATTCAAGACTTGTCCATCAGTGGAAAGACTACGGTCAACATCTAAGATTCTAGTAAAATGTTGTTTGTTCAATAATCCATTGGAAAACGATTCTAAATTCAGTGTTTCCCCTTACTTTATAAATGAATAGAATGTCTTATTCATTTACTCCTAAATCCTTTATTCTTTGAATATTTTGGGCCATACCTGGTGGTGCTCAGAGCTTACTCCTGTTGAGGTTCAGTTACCAGAGATCAAACTTGGGCTGGTTGTGTGCAAGGCAAATGTCTACCCACTGTACTATATTTTTGGCTTTCTTCTAAATCTTATACAAAAGAGAATATAGCATAATTTTGAAAAATTTATTACTGCCACACTCATTAGTGCTCAGATTTGACTCCTGGGTCCTGTGCTTAGGGATCATTTCCAGTGGGGATCAGGGAACCATATGTAGTGCCAGGGATCAAACCTGGTTGACCTAAATCTCATACTTTTAATTATAGTATTTCTAAATTGTAGTGCGTTAACAAGGCAAGATTCCTCGTGTGCAGCACTATTATAGTATCAGAAGTCCTAGCTATATCAGTTAAAGAAAAGTTTAAAGAGATTAAAAACAGAAAAAAATCACTATTTACAGACAAAATTGGATATAGAAAATTCTAATGATTTTACAAAAAAAAATCGCTCCTAGAAATACTAAACATATAAAATGACAACACCAATATATACAAATCAGTTGCATTTCTGTAAGTAAATTACTTAGAAGAGACATTTTGTTGTTGTTGGCCACATCCAGTTGTTATCAGGGCTGATTCATGGCTTTGTGCTCAGGAGTGACTCAGTAGTGACCCCTGGTAGTGTTTGGGAGATCCTATGTAGTGCTTGGCATTGAAATAATGTTGGCCTCGTACAAGCAAATAAATACCTTAACCTCTGTACTTTCTCTAAGGCCTCAAGAATTTTTTAAACTACTACTTACAGGTTGAAGAGATAAGATAGGAATTAAAGGGCTTACCTTACATAAAGCTAACTCTGGTTCAATCCCTGGCACTGCATATTGTCTCCTTGGCACCACCTAGAGCGACTCAGGAGTGAGTACAGAGCTAGAATATCTGAGCTCTACTGATATGACCCCAAAACCAAAATAATAACAACAATAATAAATGAAATTAAAATCCCGTTTATAACTGTGTCTCAAAAATCAAGTACCAACTGTGGGCCAAACCTCCTGGCCCTTATTTCTACTGTCCTTAGATATTGGTTTCATATTATGTTTTTCACACCCCACAAATGAGTGCAATTATTCTGTGTCTATCCCTCTTTTTCTGACTCATTTCACTCAGTATGATACTCTCCATGTCCATCCATTTATAAGCAAATTCCAGGACTTCATTCTTCCTAACAGCTGAATAGTATTCCACTGTATAGATGTACCATAGTTTCTTTAACCAGTCACCTGTTCTTGGGCACTTGAGTTGTTTCCAGATTTTGGCTATTATAAACAGTGCTGCAATAACATAGACATGCAGATGGTGTTTCTGTTTTTTGTCTTTGAAGCCCCAGGGTATATTCCCAAAAGTGGTATTGCTGGGTCATATAGAAGCTCCATTTCTAGCTTTTTGAGGAATGCCTATATTGTTTCTCCAAAAAAGACTGGACCAGTCGGCATTTCCACCAATAAAGGAGAGTCCCTTTTCCCCTGCATCCACACCAGCACTGATTGTTCTTGTTCTTTTGGACATGTGCCAGTCTCTGTGGTGTGAGGTGATAGCTCACTGTTGTTTTGATGTGCATCACCCTGATGATTAGCAATGTAGAGCATTTTCTCATATGTCTTTTGGCCATTTGTATTTCTTCTTTGAGAAAGTTTCTGTTCATTTCTTGTACCCATTTATTTTTTTGTTAGAAACCTGCTTCAACTCCTGGGGAAAGGCAGTTGGGATAGGAAAGGGACCACTATGATAAAGATAGTGGTAAATGACAACTGTATAAAAAATGTGAGCACAATAGGTAAGGAAACAAACATGGCAAATCTCTCAGTATCTGTATTGCAAATCATAATGCCTAACAGAAGAGATAGAGGGAGAAAAAAGGAAAGTGCCTGCCATAGAGACAGACTGGGGGATGGGCGGTGGGTGAGATAGTGGTAGGAGGGTAAGGGGGAACACTGGTGTTAGGAAACTTACACTGGTTGGGAGATGGGTGTTGGAACATTGTGTGACTGAAACCCAATCATGAATAGCCTTCTAACTGTATGGACACAGTGACTCAATAAAATAAATTTTTTAAAAATCAAGTACCCAATGCCAACCTAGAACTGAGCATTAAATAGAGGCAAAAAGATACACATGACAACCCTTTAATGTATGTTCTGTAATCCATAGTCTGGAGGGAAAGGAAAAGAGAAAGAGAAAGAAAGGGGAAAGAAATAAAGAACCTGCCATGGAGGAGGGCTGGGGGGAGAGAGGAGGGAACCGGGGACGCTGGTGGTGGGAGATGGGCACTGGTGGCGGGATGGGTGCTGGAACACTGTATGACCAAAACCCAAATATGAACTTTTTAATTGTATATCTTTGTAATTGTAAAAATAAAAAATTAAAAAATAAAAATTAATTAATTAATTAAAATATAATAGAACAAAGAAATATAAAATATGTCATGGTCATGTATTGGAATCATTAACATAATTAAAAATTATGATCTTACCCAATGACATTATTTAAATACTACAAATATATATATACATACCCACAAAACTGCCCTAAATAGCCAAGGCAATCCTGACTTTACACCATACTGAGTCATAGTAACCAAAATAGTGTGGTATGGAAATAAAAAAGTCAGAGCCTAGAAATAAGCCATCAAATATATAGACAGCTAATTTATGATAAAGAAGCCAAGAGCATAAAATAGAGACAGAAAAGCTTCTTCAATAAATGGTGTTGGGGAAACTGGTTAACCACTGTCTGTATCACTGTCTTCCCGGTCATCATCGATTTGCTCGAGTGGGCACCAGTAATATCTCCATATGACCTGTCTCATGCAAGTAGAGCCCAAAAGCACCTGCTTGCTCCAGGAACATAAAGAGCCTCAAACCATTCCATCAGGTCATGGGAATGAGGTCTATAATTGTTTCTGGTATCTGGCATATCAAATGAGACACGGGTAGCTTGCTAGGCTCTGCCGTGCAGGTAGCATACTCTTGTAGTCATCTCAAAATCCAGCATTTATTGATGAACCGCGGCCGCTTGCAGCCCGGGCGAGCCAGGCTGTGATAGGCTGGTCTGCTGGGTGGAGTTCAGACGAGGGGGAAGTTCGGATGTGGAAAATGGAGGTCCTCATGGAGTGGGGGGGTCGTCTGCCTTGTGAGGCTCTGCTGGGGTGGAGGGCCAGGGATAGAACCTGCCATCCCTCCCGGGCGCCTCATGAGTGGCTGGGCACAGTGAGAGCCAGTAGCAGCTCTGCCCCATGTCTGTCTAACCACACCCAAAAAAATTTTTTAATAACTGGTTCACTATCTTACACAGTGCCCAAAAGATAACTCAAAAAAAAAGGTTTCAAGAATTTGATTTTTTAATTTTTTTTAATATTTTATTATAACACTGTGACATATACAATTACAAAGATGTTCATGTTTGGGTTTCAGTCATACAGTGTCCCAGCACCCATCTCTCCGCCAGTGCCCATTTCCCACCACTCATGTCCCCGATTCCCTCCCCCTCCCTTAGCCTGCCTCTATGGCAGGCTCTTCATCTCTTTTCTCACTTTATCTTTCTCCCTCTCCCTCTCTCTTCCTTCTCTTACACACTGTGAACTGCAATACATACATTTAAGGTTATCATATGTATCTTTTTGCCTGTATTCAATGCTCAGTTCTAGGCTGGTATTATCT